>JAQFVV010008259.1:0-36220 GCA_028023455.1 Epiperipatus broadwayi
AAAATAATGTCTAAATAAATAAATGTATTCTGTAAAATATAATCATGTCACAAATTCTGCTACTGAAGCTTTGAATCCCTAAAATCTTATTAGTAAATGATTTTATTAAAATGTATTAATAAATAATTTTAAACTATATGTCTGCAGTTACGTTTCATTTATTCGATACCCATTCTATATAATATTTCCTCGATTATGTAAATATGAATGTTTAATTAATATTAGTTTGGTTATTGGCTAACTCGAGAATAAAATCATGAGTCTCTTGCATATCCCTGACCACCGTGCCTAAGGAAATATTTACTAATGTCGCATCAGATGCGTTGTTTCATGGATTGTATTGTGGAACCGATAAACTATGTTCGAACTCAGTACCATGGGTGGCTTCGCTACTCGATGGTGCTGCTGTTCTGTATGGTGGTCGAATTCTGCACTATGTTTACGAGTCACACGTTTTCTGACCGTTACAATATATATATATATTTCATACGATGAAATTAACATCCATTATGTTGTCTTTATAAAATACTTTAACATAAAATATAAATAAATATTATAGACAATTCTATTTGAATTAATAAATAATAATAAATTTATTTTGCATCAAATCGATTTTCATTCAAATGAACCTCTTCAAGATGTTAGAATAAATTAAAAAGTCACGTGATTTATATTAACTTAGTATACACTTATTGTTCAAACCAAACATTAAAAATTATTAAAAAAATTTTAATGTTTAATTAAATTAAAATTTTAGAATTTTCATCTACTAAAGGAAAATGCAAGTTTTTATATAATTTAGTAAATATAATGTCTTTTAATTTATTTAAAGATTTTTATAAACAAAATTTAAAAAACTGCTATATTGAGGATATACCATCTGATTTCTTTCAATTCTATAGACATTTGTGTGATCGGTCTTCTGATTGTTGATAGTGAATTTTATAAACTGTATTTTTTAAATTGTCATAATTTTATGAAGCCTTTATCATTAAGGTCAAAGGATATTAGTTTCTGAATTTTGCTCCAAGAATCCGTGAAGTTGAATTGTAAGTCATCAATTAAACATAAAAATTTTTTTAATAATTTTTAATGTTTGGTTTGAACAATAACTGTATACTAAGTTAATATAAATCGCGTGACTTTTTAATTTATTCTAACATCTTGAAGAGGTTCATTTGAATGAAAATCGATTTGATGCAAAATAAATTTATTATTATTATTTATTAATTCAAATACAATTGTCTATAATATTTATTTATATTTTATGTTAAAGTATTATATATATATATATATTGTAACGTTTTTCCGTTTTACTAGACCACTATACGCCCCAAATGTATATTTGAGCGTGAGTTGATCAAGCTGTATCAAGGAAAAAAAAAAGAAAGTTGTATTTCTATTCTTAACACAGCTATTTTTCCTGATCAACTCCAGCCTATTAATTGTTACGAATTTGTGCTATTGACAAAAATCAACTTTTAATTTTATTTACTATGGGCGCCAGGACTCCTAAGAATCCGCTGAAATATGTCGCCAGCACCTCTCGCAAGTTGTAAGACAAAGAAAAATAAAAAGATTCTTTTATAATATTTTTTTTTTCAAGGGACGGTAATTCTACCATAATGAGAATTAATGATTTTTTTACGATTATTAGCTCTGGCGTATTGAAGCATATTGGCAAAGGTAACTTACGTTCAAATCTTATTTCACTAAAAACAAATTTAATAATAAAAAATAATAACTATTATTAATAACGCACAATAAAAAAAAGGTTGATAAAAGTATAATCTCTTTTATTCTAACAAACTAAAATATTTATCAGTTAAATAGCTATTTAATACTTTGGAGAGAACACATTTAATTCAGGTGGGAAATACCCGGAAAATATAAATATCGGTTAAAATAAACAAAAAAGTTCTTGGTTAAATAAGAGTCTCTCATATAGAAAAATTAAAGTCACTATCAGGATTCTTTATACGTATATTTTTACGAGTAGTTTTTTAACTAGTTAACTTTGTCACAATCAGGATAATTATTCTTACCGGTAAGTTTCATGAATTCATTAGTAGATAACTATGCATAGTTTTTTGGTAATAATGAGCTCGGCCTTTTGGTTCTTGCTTGTTCTTGTGGTCCATTTCCCCAGTCGGTCACGAAGGCTTTTCCTGGTGTACATCATTAGGTCCGATGTTTTCAGGAGCTCCTGTTCACTGCGACATGCCGAATTCCTTCAGCGACGAGCGATCTTGGATATATTAAATGTTATCCAAGACCAACTAGAGAAACAAAACGAACAAGACCCCTCTTTCAACCGGATCCCTCCTTTTTATATCCAGTTTTCAGGACTTCTGCGCATGCTCGTACCATGCCTTTTTAATCTTATCCAGTCTTTAAAAATTTTATGTACTAAAGTCTTTATTTTCTTCAAGTTTTCGGCCATCTTTAATTAATTTGAGTATTTCTACTTTCAGCTTATCTTATTTTCTTACTTTTGGAATTCTTTTGTTCTCTCCAATTACTGTTATTACTAATCACATAAAAAAAATACCGAAAGAATAATTTAACTTTCATTGTACGTTTTTAACAAAAATTATACTAATCAAAAAAAAATCTAAATTTACTTTTTTTAGCTTTTACCAAAATGCCAATATATTTGTAACGTATATAAATAAACATCACAATACCACCAGTGCCGGGAGATGAGAATAAAATAGTGGTTTACACTAATTTTATTCTTAAGTTTTTTTTTCTTAATTCATATTCGTATTTTTTTTTTTTTTGTGTAGTAGCGTGCTGATATACTGTGTAGACTCATTCACAAGCGACGTTCGGCTTTAATGCCCACTTTTAGGTCTAACACGGCAGGAATGGAAAATATTTCAACATTCATCTGTGTCCTATCCGCTTTAGTGTAATATTAATGATAAGAAGCCCAAGTTATAAGCACAAACGAGCATTGCTCATCGTTCTGAGTCTTACAGGCTCGTGGCAACTTGGTCCAACTTGATCTGCCTTCCCCTTTATTGGGATCTCTGCTAGAAATAGTCTGACGAGCATTTAAAGACGGTCTTATGTTCATATACTGTGGATAAGGACTCGGGGCTATGTTATTCCCCTCTTCAGTAACCGCCTACCCGGTCAAATACTTGTGACTTACGTCTACATCAGCCACGATCGTGTTTTTTAGACATATATAAAAAAATATACATATATATTTTTTTTTTCTGGAAGTCATATTAAAAAAATATCTTCTTTCATATTTTAATAATCTGGGTTTAATTAGTTAGTTTTTTTTCTTATAATTTTTTTCTTTTTTCAAAAAAATCATAATTTATTTTCCGGCTACAGACATTAAATACTCAATTTTATGCCGTTTTTAGATTTTCTCAGGTCGTGGTTTTTAAATCGAAGCCCGAGTTGGGTCGCCATTGTAACGTTTTTCCGTTTTACTAGACCACTATACGCCCCAAATGTATATTTGAGCGTGAGTTGATCAAGCTGTATCAAGGAAAAAAAAAAAAGAAAGTTGTATTTCTATTCTTAACACAGCTATTTTTCCTGATCAACTCCAGCCTATTAATTGTTACGAATTTGTGCTATTGACAAAAATCAACTTTTAATTTTATTTACTATGGGCGCCAGGACTCCTAAGAATCCGCTGAAATATGTCGCCAGCACCTCTCGCAAGTTGTAAGACAAAGAAAAATAAAAAGATTCTTTTATAATATTTTTTTTTTCAAGGGACGGTAATTCTACCGTAATGAGAATTAATGATTTTTTTACGATTATTAGCCCTGGCGTATTGAAGCATATTGGCAAAGGTAACTTACGTTCAAATCTTATTTCACTAAAAACAAATTTAATAATAAAAAATAATAACTATTATTAATAACGCACAATAAAAAAAAGGTTGATAAAAGTATAATCTCTTTTATTCTAACAAACTAAAATATTTATCAGTTAAATAGCTATTTAATACTTTGGAGAGAACACATTTAATTCAGGTGGGAAATACCCGGAAAATATAAATATCGGTTAAAATAAACAAAAAAGTTCTTGGTTAAATAAGAGTCTCTCATATAGAAAAATTAAAGTCACTATCAGGATTCTTTATACGTATATTTTTACGAGTAGTTTTTTAACTAGTTAACTTTGTCACAATCAGGATAATTATTTCTACCGGTAAGTTTCATGAATTCATTAGTAGATAACTATGCATAGTTTTTTGGTAATAATGAGCTCGGCCTTTTGGTTCTTGCTTGTTCTTGTGGTCCATTTCCCCAGTCGGTCACGAAGGCTTTTCCTGGTGTACATCATTAGGTCCGATGTTTTCAGGAGCTCCGGTTCACTGCGACATGCCGAATTCCTTCAGCGACGAGCGATCTTGGATATATTAAATGTTATCCAAGACCAACTAGAGAAACAAAATGAACAAGACCCCTCTTTCAACCGGATCCCTCCTTTTTATATCCAGTTTTCAGGACTTCTGCGCATGCTCGTACCATGCCTTTTTAATCTTATCCAGTCTTTAAAAATTTTATGTACTAAAGTCTTTATTTTCTTCAAGTTTTCGGCCATCTTTAATTAATTTGAGTATTTCTACTTTCAGCTTATCTTATTTTCTTACTTTTGGAATTCTTTTGTTCTCTCCAATTACTGTTATTACTAATCACGTAAAAAAAAATACCGAAAGAATAATTTAACTTTCATTGTACGTTTTTAACAAAAATTATACTAATCAAAAAAAAATCTAAATTTACTTTTTTTAGCTTTTACCAAAATGCCAATATATTTGTAACGTATATAAATAAACATCACAATATATATATATATATGCGCACTGGCATGTGATTTATAATATACAATTAATATATTTCAATTAATATTCAATAATGAAAAAAAATGATTAAATTTTACATATATGACCTATTTTAATTTGTTACAATAATAATATTATATTTTCCTAATTAATTCCATTTGGAATACATACAGAAAATTTTACACATATATGTGTGTATAAACAAAATATAGATATAATTTAAAATCAGTTATCAAATTCTATTACAGCTTATTTTTTTCTTTTCAAACTAAATAAAATCAATTTTTGTTTGATAGGTACTTGTTGATTAATTAATTATCAAAGTCTCTAAATACAAAAGGTCTTTGTTTTAAATAAATGAAAGATAAAATCTTTTATATATCTGTCACTTCAGACCAAAGAAATCATTTAAAATTTCATTATTACATATAACTCTGTTAGATTTTAACTCAAACAAAAGTTACTTGTTTGTTTTACTTTAAGTTATTAAATTAAAATGTCTTTTTAAAGAAATATTAAAAAAATACAACTCACTGTAAATACATTTATCTGAGTTACTTTGGGTATAGACACAGAAGCATATGTATAATTACTTCATCAACTGATGGTTTCTCTTGATGAGAACCAGTTCAGAAAAGTCACAATCAGGAAGTTGTAATCCAGGAAAGCTGGTCTTGATTTAGGTTCCCTTTTGTTTCAGACTTGCAGATTTCATTAGTAAATCAGGGCAGCTGCTTTATTGCATTCTTTTAACTTTATGACAGTTCTCTGTATAGTTCTGCCTGCCATCTCTGCAGCTAGCTTTACTGTGGCCACTCTCTGCTATAGTTACCAACAAACTGCAGCTAATGTTTTACAAAATATTTTACCCAAACATTGCAGCAAACCATTCACCAACTAGTTCACCAAAAATATTGAGTCAACAACTGTCTTAAAAAAATTAATATTCAGACTTTGCAGCTGTCCAATTTGGCTACCTGCTTAAAATATTAAAACCACACTCTTCTGGCCAGCTCTTACCAAAGCTACAGATCAAATCAAACTGATATTTTTTATCAGCTCATTTATAGAATTGGTTTGGGGTGATAACAATACATAATTGAAAAGTTTTTTTTTCTTATCTTTTTAAAAATATTACTAATCCTTTCAAATCTCTTTTAATTAAAAGCTACTTTTGAAAGCAACTTTGCAATTTTTACCAACAGTGTGATCTACATATTTTTACTTAGATAGTGAAATTACATAGAAGCATTAATTAAAAATTTTTTTATACAAGTTCTAATTAAGTTTTTTCAAAAAGAATAGATAATAGAAATATTTACAATTATCAAACAGAAAACACATCTTTTTAAATTTCAAAATCAGAATAAAAATATTAATTTTTATTAGACCTTTTAAAATCTTTATTTAATAATAGAATTTTATTTTAAATTCAGAGTTATTTAATATTTTTAACTTAATAGCAAAATATATACATGAAACACACACACACACACACACACACACACACACACACATATATATATATATATATATATATATATATATATATATATATATATATGACCACTTCATTATCTAGAATTATCTCTATCACCAAACTGGTTTCAAGCTGATGGCTCTCTTCAGTGAGACACTAGTATATTCTGATACTAGATCTAAACTACCAACTCAAGTCCAGCATTTATTTAATATTTAATTATTAAGTAGAAAATTTGAATTTTTCAGACATCTATATGTCTTCAAATCCATAGCTGGATTTGAAGATATATAGATGTCTAAAAATGTCAGATTTTCTACTTAATAGTTAAATATTAAATAAATGCTGGGTTTGAGCTGGTAGTTTAGATCTAGTATCAGAATATCCTAGTGCCTTTTTGAAGAAAATCATCAGCCTGAAACCTGCTTGGGGATAAGGATAATTCTAGAGATTTTAAATGCTTTCTCTTCTAGCATTTATTAGAAAAACATGCTTAGAACTCTTAGCACAATTATTATATTACATTTGTAGTATAAGTTTAATAAGTTAAGTCACATGATGTATGACTTGATTTTCTTACTAATACACACACACACACACATATATATATATATATAATGAAGAAATTGCTATGAATATTTGTACTTTTGGTGGAATTGCCACCAATATGAAACAAATTTTAATTTTTTAATTCATTATGCAAATATTGTATTTGGCTCACAAGAAGTTACAAGAAAATGACTGCTGGTGTAAAGAAAAATACAGTAATACAAATTTTATTGTCATTTAGAGATAGTAGTTTTTGTATTTCATCATCAACAATTTTTATTACAAAAAGAATAAAAATCAGAACAATACTGAATGTTTTATCAATTTGTTTTGCGAAATAAAAGAAGAATAATCAAGTGAGAACATTCACATATGTTCAAACACAGAATTCCTTATGGTCCAATGTCTATATGAATATGTGATTTTGCTTTTCTCAATTTATTATAAATGCATGATGGTGGAGTTTTTATATTATTTTTGTTGATAATTTTATAGATATTCTTTATATATTTTATATGGTCATAAAGAGACTACTATAACTTTGTTATTGAAAATGCAAATGATTGTATTAAGCAAATAACAATTTGTAATATAAAACATTCTTATTTTATTGTTAGATTTTATGTCTATTACCGCAATCTACATTCAAATGGATAACTTAGTATACATGCATATAAATGCTTATATATATATTTATTTAGATTCTATTAATTTTAATAACTCTGTAAACAAATAATGGATATTACATATGGAGAAGTGAAAATATGCAATAATATTTCCGAAGTAATAATCTTTCTATGAATCACAAGTAAGTCTTGTTACAATTTAATAAACTTGGAACTAATTCTCTCACATGTTAATCAACTAAGAAAATGAAAAATGAATTTATTTATTTATAATTCTCAAAAACTTATATAGACAGCAGATTAATATTGATAAATCAGAGGAAAGAAACATTACATTACTATCCCAATGTTAATAAAGCTTTGATGAAACCATTCACAATGTACATTTAAATTCTACTAATGTTGACCAATAAATAATGACAATTGAACATGTAGTTTTTGTAAAATATAATAATATTTCTGAAATAATGATCTTCATATGACTGTATTATAAGAATTCTTCATAAGCCAGACTGACTAGAAATCAGACTCTCATGTGTCAATGCCCAAGCTAGGTAAAAAATTAATTCATTTCTGTTTTTGCCCAAAAATTTATATAGATAGAATAATAATAATTGAGATTTCAGAGAAATGAAACATTTCATTAGCAATATAACTAACAGTTTTATAAATTCTATTAATTTGAACACTCATATAAATATGTAATGACTATTAAATATATAATGTTCAGAATTTATAATATTTCTCAAATAATAATTTTCATTTGATTAATCTGCTGCCTAAATAACTTTTTGGGTATCATACCATGATTAATTTTTTGTCATAAATTGACACAGGAGCGCATTATTTGCAAATTTTTATTAAAATGACTTATAGAAAGTTTGACTTGTGAAAAATTTTATATTAGCACAGGTGTTGATTATTTTTTTTAGAAATCTATATTTTTTTCCAAAATTAAATATTTAAAATATGGATGTTTTTTCATGTCTTATGTATTAGTAATGACTTAAGGCCTTTTTTATCTTATAATCTAATGTAAAATTTAAGATCCTAATATAAATTACATTAAAAAGAGGAAAGCAACAACAAACTTGTAACACAATGAATAAGTGTTATTGACATAAATTATATTAACTTGCCTTTAGAAAATTTACATAAAGATTAATAATGTTTTCACTAATGAGTGGACTTATGTTCAATATATAGTAAACTTCCTGCAACTATTTTAAAAATATATTGATTCAAACTAAAATTATCAGTTTCAGATTACTTTTTGGAACAATGATTAGCTAATAAAAGACATTATTATGTATATTTATTTTTATTTTGTTAATTAAAGCATAAAACCGTTACATATCATTTAGATTGCAAGGAAATCAAATCATATATCATGTGACTTAATTTAATAAGCTTTTATTACAAATGTTATATAATGAGCATGACAATAGCTCTTAACAAGTTCACTGATGAAAGTTAAAGCTAGAAATCAGTCTGAGGATAGTGATGTTCTGAAAAGCTTGTTAAGAGTTATTGACACACCATTATATATAATTATTATTTAGATGAACATTTTCCTTCAATTATACTTCTCTAATTAGTAGTTTTATTCTGTTTTTAAATTAATATTATTGTATATAATAACAATATTGTTTTTTTTTTTTGTTTCAGATGAGTAATTTAAGAGCAAGTCAGATTTCTCTAGCTTCTTATGCCGATCCTGATTTTCGTTATACAATAATTTATACAGATGTAGCTGTTTATAAAGGCAGCGTTGTGGCAGTTAAGAAAATAAATAAAAAAACTGTTGAATTAACCAGGCGAGTTAGAAAAGAGTTAAAAGTAGTAAGTAGTTTACAAATATGGCATTTATGTTTTTTTTCTTTTTATCATTAATGTTTGATTAATTTTTTTAAAAACTTTATATGCGTATGCATAATTTAGGTAATATTTATATATTATGGAGCAACATATGTAAATTATACACTTACATAAACATATAAAAATATTTAAAACTTTTAATATTATTGTTTTTTTAAGAACAAAAAAAATTAGTTTATAAAAGTAAAACAAAACTCTTTAAATAGCCGCCATAAAAAAAGGCATCTCCAAATTTTTTCTTTTTATTAGATGTAAATTTGCATATTTGTTTTATTTTTTTTAGCTAAGAATAAACGAAAAATATTCTTATGTGAAAAAAAGAAGAAGAATTGAATATTCATTTACCTATTAGCATTGCATAATTACCTGGATTAATTATATGTAAGTAACTGGCCTAAATCTTAAGCCTAATTAGGATCTGAAACTGATTTAAATTCTACAAAGCTCAAATTAAGCACATCTTGTGAGTTTGCAGGCATAATGACAGTAATGTAGATAGATCACAACAATTTTTTTTAAGTAAAACTTTTTATTAGATTACACATATTTACAAACAATTTACTGAAAGTGAGTTCTTTTCTTGACATAAATATAAATAAATATGAAAATATTAAAATTAAAACATATAAAACATAAATGATTATTGCATAATACATTTTCTTGAAAAACAATTATTCATGTGTGCCAACCAGACCAGATACACTTACTAGAAACGACTTTAATAAACTTTCAAACATGTTTTTTTCTTGTGCTATATTTTTAATCATGTAAAAAATGACCATTTTTATTAGGATTCCATGTTCTTGTACAAATCAGCAAATAATCATTGATATTTTAGAGGGATGAAAAGCTATTTTAGCAGCGACCTCAGAAGATCTTCTGTCTAACTAGAATACAATACCTGCTATTAAATATCTGGTGCTAAGAGTATATAATATTTCTGAAGAAATAATTCTTTATATAAGCTGATTTACAATAATTGTTCACAAGTCAGATTTATTAAAAATCATTTTGATAAACTTTTATAAAATTTTCTAACCAAATGATCACTTTATCTGAATCTCATGGTAATATAAAAAAATATTTTTTTAGAAAGATATATTCTTACCACTACTCTATTAATGGCCTTCATTTATAAGGTCATAAAATTAATTGAATTTATATGTGTGACATGTGCTGGTTAGATTGAGATTTTGCAAAAATCATAGGCAAAGTAATGTTTCACTCCTTCAAAATATTAATAATCAATTAATTTACAAAAGTTCATAGCAATCACATGAAAGAGGCAAATTTTTTATATGCTTAGAAATTTATCATCAGAGAGTATTATTTTCAAGTTTATTAAATCATTTTCATACTTAATTGTAGTTTTTATATTGTGCCAGTCCGTGTATAACGTCCATGCACAAAATGGCTGTTTGCTGAAGATTCAGCACAGCTTACATGTATCACATGAAAATTATAATTTTAATACGATTTATTAAATTATAATTCAGAGGGGAAGTGGGAGGTACGGATATAGTACATAAATAAATGGGTTTGGGCTATATTATATTCTTATTATACCCACAGTACAAGTGTATTCAGTGTATATATGTTTTAATAATTTATTCGACTAGCAAACCTGTCTAAAAAAAAAAAAAAGGGAAAATAAGTTGTAATATTTGTTTATGTGTAGAACAGCTTTTTTTTTGTTGTATTTTACTACTTATAAATGTTCGAACACACATATATAGAAATGTATTTTTATTTTTTATTATTTTCCTAAAAAAAGAAAAGAAAATTCTAAATAGTTAAAAATTTTTTTGCATTTATTGGAATTTATCTTTTCTAATTGTTAGAATGAGAGGGTTTGAAATTAATTAATTAAATTTGTAAAGGGAAAAAACTTTTTTGCTAATTACAATCTACTTTCAACCGAAGAAAATGTTATGTATAAAAGAATTTTCGGTTGATCGTGAATAAAGATAAAATAGATTTTATCTAAGAAAGGAATGTAAGCACAATGGGTGTCAAGTACTCAATATGGAAGCTTGCAAAAGTGTACTTTAATAAATAAAAAGGTAAAAGAATGTAGAAAGGTATATGAAGGTATAATTAAATTTATTATTAGCTGATGCAATAGCTCGTAGAGGGGGTATGACAATTGGACTGTTTGGGCTATATGTGCTGCTTACTGGGGGCTTTGAGGCAGTCGAGTACTAGCTTGCTAAAGAGTGCGGACAAGTTAATGCTAGCTTGCAAAAGCATTCCAATGGCAAAGATTTAGAAAGTTAAATCTTGTCTCCCACTAGTCTAAAAAAATGGAACAGTATAGATTTGTGAAAAACAATCCGACAGAGAGAAAGGAGAAAATGAACTGTGTCTGTTAAAATTATAATCACTTGGTTATTTCCCAGAAAAAGAATTTGGAAAATTAGCATTTAGCAAGGATCGTTAAGTGGAGTTTGGAAAATGATCAACAACATGGATTCTCAATACGTTTAAAAAAAAAAAAAAACGAAAGACGAATCATAGTTGGAGAACTGCAATTTATTTAGGATCTACTTGCCCTAATCAGCCGTGTGCGATATACATATATATGGGAGAAGTATACTTACAGATCTGATACTTTGAAAGATGGCTCGATTATACGTTCCGGGTTATTATCCTACCATGGAGTAGACTTTCAGCCGTAGTACACCACCTGTTTGGCTATCAAGTCCGAAGATGCCTTAGAAGAAATAGCAGACCCTGATGACAAGAAAGACTCAAAGTATGTCGGTGAATGGAAGCCTTATCTGCCCTAGGAAGTAGCCATGTGGCCCAGGAAGTTCGAATTGAATACAAGAACAAGTTCAGAGGAGCGTGTATAGTTGGTTATATATATATATATATTTATATTCTATTATATATTTTTTTTCTCTCTCATTTATGTTCTTTGTAAATTTTTTTTTTATGATATATATATTATTACTGCATACCTTGTTATATGGATTTATTACTCTAAAGTGGGAAGGAATATAGGGCACACCCATTGTGTAATCTTTTAGATATTGTTTTTTTTTCTTTTTTATATATATCTTGGGGTCATATGTATATGCATCGGTGGAGGGTAAATATAATTTAAATATTTTTATATATATATATTGGACTTATATGTATGCATTAGTGGAGGATAAATATAATAATCTGGGGATAATAAATATTCACTTTTGTAATTAAAATCGTTTATAAGTTTTTTGACTTAGCGTTAAAATAATTATTAAGTTATTAGTACAAATATATAGTTTTTTTTTTTTTAATCAAAATGCCAATCCACGTAGTTAACCTGAGATTTATAGAATATAAAGTGAGCTAGATAGGGATAACTTACCGGGGAGTTGGATTGTTTCTTTTATTTTAGTCCGAATGTCTCGAAATATTCATATTCGTTAATGACTAGTCACATTTTACACACTCTTTCGGGAAAGAAAATGAATAAGTATAATCTTGAATGGGAGTGGTGCTAGAGACTGAAGGAAATATTCAGTACTCTTAAAGGTGTGTAAGGACACTTTAATTAGTCAACGTATAATTAATCGGCTAATGAAACAATTTAACAAGGAAGGTCTGGATGGGCCTAATTTTAGGTTCAATCTACTTCCTCTAATAATTTCTTTGAGGTATTTACTCATATTTAATCAAAAATATTTTAAAGAATTATTATCGATGTCCCATTCGGTAGCATACGTCACTTCATGCTCGGTGCGTATGAGAGTCTAACCATGCAAGACCACTACAGGGTCGTCGAACCGGTACAATATATATGGTTGTTAAAATTAATAGAATTTTCATAGTACATTCAATATTACTTTAATATTGAATTAATCTTTTACTTTAAGAGCAATAATGATTACTTTAAAAATTTTATAGAGAAAAAAATCATTGGATAATTTCGTGATAAGTATATTTGCACAATATAATTGAAAATCATTTATTTGTTAGCAGAAATATTAACAACAAATTCACAAAACGTTATGTATAAATGAGATATATCTTATGTAAATTCAGAATCAATAACCATCCGGATACAAAATAAATAATAATCATTCAAAAATTCGATACAAGTGTTTGAATATCATTTTTGTATGCTTTTTGGACAATGCAATTCTGCAGCAAAACAGTTTTATATATAACAGAATTAAATTTAGCAGGCATTGTTTGATATGAAAATAAATTTGAAGAAAAAATATTGCTATGATCTGCAATGATAAACTTAAATTCTTAAGATTTCTATATTTATTATTTTGTGTGTGAAAAAATAAACTATCAAGCTACATTATATATGTAAGACCAAACTTTTGAAAAATCAAGATAAATAAAAATCCTGCCTAAAAGCAATAAACAGTCAAATAATCTGACTATCTTATATAAAGCAGCTATGTAGTCTTCCTTTAATAATCATGACATTGTTATTTTATATTTCACTAGTTCATATTGAAACTACTTTATATCAATCCTATTCTTAAGTCTAACCATAAATCTCCAAGTATTGGAAAAATATTAAAAGACAGACCAGGTTTTACATTTATATGCATTTAGAATTACAATTATTTTTAAACAACATTCTGCAAACTTTATAAATTTGAAAAACCTATACAAAAAAGGTTTTTTTTTTGGTAACAAAGAAATGTTATTTTGAATGATTCATCTAAATGATAACTAGATTTGTAAATATAAGCCATAATGTAAAAAGACTTCATAACATAAGTTTCAATAATTTTAAAATGTTTCAAAGATCATATTTCTCAGCTATAACAAAATATACAGTTTGATTTTAATTAGAAAATACAATGTGGTTATGATAAGGTTTTTCAATCATGATTATTAGTTCATCAATAACCATGAGTCATTGATGAACTATGCAGTTTAACAATGCTTAGAGGTTTTGATTTCATAGTTTAAAGAATGAATATCATTATCTGCTGGTATGGATTACTTTTCATTTGTATAACTCCTTTATTCTGATTAACATTATTTTTATTTTACATGTTATCACTTATACTTTTACAATTAAAAGTTACCATTATGACACACTATATAATATATGTGTTTTCAATATATTTTTAAAATTGAATTTATTAACGTAATTCATTTTGAACAGATTTCTTATTATTAATAAGAAAGCAATTATTTGAAATTAATATTTGTTATTATGGGTTCACAATAATTAATTCAAATTGCATAAATTAAAATCTTTTTTTAACACTTACAGATCATACAACATGATGTCACAAACATTTATCCATACTACAATCGACCCAGTACATACAATAATGAAAAAGTTAAATTATTAAAAAATCAGATTAAAAATATTGTACATAACATATAAAAATAAAATAAAAATTCAATTCTGTGTTAAAAATTTATTTCTATTAGTTTAATAGAAATTTTCTATTCATAATGTATATTTATATAGAAATTATTATTCAATGCTAAAAATTTATTTTCAGTAGTAAGATAAAAGCACTAGCAATTTATAATACCAATAAAAAAAGGAAAATCATGTGATCTCTTAAGCTGTTACATGTCTTCCAACTGTATGAAAAATTCACAAATAAAAATTATATGATTATATCCTAAAAGTTAATTTTCATAATAAGCAAAACTCTCTCCATACAGTAGTACCACTATAACAACAGTTATGAGCAAGCATGGAAGATAGTGATCATGTGATGTTTTAAGTTAATTTTCAATAAGAAATAAAACAAAAAAAAAATTATTGGCAGCTTTTATTGTCAGTTTCTAAAAGATAAAAGACAATTTGAATTTGATATCTATATCACATTTTTATAAATACTTTAAACTACCTATGTGACAATTGCAATTTTCTGCAAAATAGTTTTCAAAAACAAATATATATATATATATATAATTCTATGCAAAACAATTATTTTCAATAACAAATGAAACAGATAAATTTTATACAGACACCTTCTAATGTTAGACTGTTCAATTATTACATCAGCCAAACTGTAAAAAATCAGATTAGCAGTTTTACAAAATAGTTTTATGGTTTAGCATGAAATACCAATATTGGTGATTATTGATCTTTTTGCATATATGTGTTCAAGTGTATTGGTGATATGAGATAGAGTGGTGAGCATTTTGAAAGTCTGTGCTCATATACCCTATATATTACATATATTGATATAGGTATATAATAAGCCTGTATTTCAGTTATTACATAGTAGAGATCTCTTTCCATCCGTTGTACATGTATTAAATGGATTATGTCCTGTACATGAGGGGTCAGATTGACTTTAGGTCAACATGGGTGTGACTAGAATCTTGGCCTCAGGGTAACCTTTGAGCATTCCATCATCAGATTTTCAATTGGATAGATGGTTGAAGAGTTGGAGGGTGGAGTGGATTGAAGACTGTCCATTAAAGTATGAAGATTGGCTATCTTAATATATATCTGAGCACTTATTGCATATATGTGTAGAGGTGATAATTTGGACCAACTGATGATAGCTGTTTTGCATGAAATATGTATATTGGTGATTATTTATCTTTTCAACATATATGTGTTCAAGTATATCAGTGATATGAGATAGAGTGGTGAGCATCTTATGAAAGCCTATGTATTAAAATAGTTTTATGAAAAGTTAAATTTAGCCATAAACTGTCTGAAAATCCCAATTTTGTACTGTAATTTTCAAAACCATTGTAATTTTCTACATTAAAAATTAAATCTCCAAAAACATCCTGTTTTATGTGATTCCAGTTTTAATGTCCAAGCATAATTATGTCAGCAATTAGAATTAATGTTCCATGGTCAAACATTACACACACACACACACATACACACACATATATATATATATTATTGGCAATTCTTACAGCGGAAATCAAACACAATTCAATATTAAAATATCTTTTAAAAATAGTTTACAGTTTTAATAATTAAGCAAGATTACATAATTTTAATTTGATATTGATATAGGTTTTTAGAATACATTTTTTCAATATGAAAAAGTACTATATTAAATGTTTATTTTTATATGTAAACAAAGAAGCAATTTTTGTGAAACTGTCATTTTTAAGATAAACCAATTTTGAAAAAGCTTAAACTTTTAAAATGCATTTTTTACTACTTAGTAATGCAAAATGTTAAGTAAATGTAAATAGATAATGAATTAGGTTTTTTACGCATTTTTATTTTCATTATCATTTTTATGATAGACATATATATATATATAAACAATTTTTATCATATTCAGTATACAAATTTTTGTTAGCAATTCAATTTTTTAGTCAAGTATTGAATGTAAAGTCATTTATTTTATTTAAATTAAAAGCATTTTTAAAAAAGTATTTGCTAATAAGTTACATTTAATTTTTAATAGTTTTAACAAGGCTGTAAACCTTAGCAATGAGCGTCTGAAAAAATCGTCACTAGGGACCTCTGTAGGTCTTTAAAACACATGCTTACGCTATAGTGAGCGTTTAATAAAATTTATAATTACAAATTTAATTTTTAAGCATTTTTTATTTTACCAATATAATTACAGGTCTGCATTTGAAAAACTTTGTTTTTCTGAAAATTTTCTCTATCCAAACTCAACTTTAAATCAAGGCTTGAGATAATAGCATATATCTCTACTTTATAGATTTATTTCTTGAAATTCACTTTATTTTTATTTTCAGAATAAGTGAGGACTTTGATTTAATAAAGTTTAAAGATTTCATTTTCAATGCAGGCAGATAAATTGTCAGCAAAAGAATACTATGGTGTAGCGTTTCATTCAAAGTATAAGATTGATTATTTTAACTGTTCTTTTATAGAAATCCTGAATTTAATTGGAGAACATATTCTTAACTTTTTGAATTAATTCAAAAATTTCATCATTTTATGCATTGATCTGCGTTCTGTCTATAATTATTTAAAATAAGATATGTTTACTTCCAAATAGTCTGAAGAAATATTCAAACAACAATTGATCTTTTATTGGGTTAGCATTCTAAATCTAAGCAAAATATAATTTTTATTTTAAGGTCTTGTGATTTTACCATTATCATAGTACTTTTAATCATTTTCTTAAATTATATATTTTCACATGATGGATTGCCAGAATGTATATACATTGGAATAAAATAGATCTGGAATGTACAATTTAAAAAAATTAAATATCAAAGAAGGAAGTTTGATTTCAACCACAATTATCATGAAACAGATGATAAAGAACATATATCTAAATTATGAACCATAGATCTAGTCAAATGTTATTGGAGCCTCATTAGATGAGATGGTATTCTATATAATTGATATTCCGTATATAAAAGTAATACAAATGACTATATTCATATAACTAAATTAATCTGATAGTTGAATAAACAATTATCTCACAATTTCAAATAGATATAATAAAATCTTTAATACCAATAAATAATAATGTAATTATCAATGGGTCTAACAAATAAAATTATGAAAATAAAAAAAGATTGACTGTCTGTCTGTCAAATCGGTTAGACTTTGATCTATATGTTTGCATATCATTTAATTTCTCTGCCTATTTATTGGTTATTTTAATTATTTTTTAATCAGACTGTTTGCCAATCTATGTATCTATCTATTTACCTTTGCATTTCTTCCTCTCTATTTATCTACCTATTTGTCATCATTATTCTTTCTTGTATACTGACTATACTGAAATAAATATTTAAAAAAAAAGAATTTAAACTCAGACTGCAGCCATCTACTCCATCTCATACAATGACACGCATGAATATATACATATGAAAAAAATAAATTATCTCCAATATATGAATTTTGTGCTGAACCAGATCTAATCAGTTGGTCCAGATCATCATCTCTCATGCACATATATAATTAGCACATCTTCATACTTTAATGAAAAGGCTTCAATCTTCTTCACCGTACAATTCTTCATTCATCCATATCATTGAAAATCTGGTGATAGAACACTCTAAACCCTTGTTGATGCCAATATTCCCATTATAAAGCTTTGAGTGTTTCATCATCAGATTTTCAATGATATGGATGGCTGAAGAATTAGAAGTGAAGAAGATTGAAGCCTGTCCATTAAGGTATAAAGATCTATCTTAATATAAACTCAGCACTGGTGGCTATATGTATGTGTGTGTGAGAGATGATGAATCAGGACCAACTTATGAGTACTGGTTCAGCATGAAATATGTATATTAAAGATCATTTATCTTTTTCACATGTGTGTGATCATGTGTATTGGTTGTAAATGATAGAGTAAATGCCTGTAGTGAGTTTGAAATTCTGAGTTAAAAGTTTATATATATATATATATATATATATATATATATATAAAGAACATATATATATATATATATATATATATATATATATAACTATCTATTTACTTACCTATGTTCTTTTTTATTTATCTATCTATCAATTATTGGTTGCTGGACTCAGGTTGTGAATAAGCTGCCTAGGTGATATGTAGGACAATGGCTTTTAAATATGAATGCTAACTGTGAATATCAAACAAACAGTGCTGATCAAATGTCCATAATGCTTTATATGTTAATACTATTAAATGTCTAGGTAATGTTTTTTTAATTCAGTCACTTAAATTATTATAGGGTGCAGTCATTTTGAGCATCTGATGTTATCAGGCATCTTATAATAATTATGACATTAGGATTGTGTATTTGTGCAACAATATTTCCATATTTCAATCGCATGCACATCATTTCTGATTTCAATATTTCTGTTTTTCTTTCTTTTTTTAGCTTAAATTCTCAAGAATTAGGAGAGCAATGCTGGAGACAGGCTTAATAGGCTGGTAGTTTTTATGCTTTTTTTTAAGACAATACAATTATGAATTAGGAAGTTTTTTATTGGATATGAGTGAGAGGTTTGGCTGATAATATTATAAGTTTTAGCATTCCTATTAAGGGATTGTATTGCTTACCACTGAAGTGGAAGAGAATAGAAAGAGTGGTCTAAAAATGGCCTGTCACACAATCTGGCTAGATTGTTGTGCCTGTATTATTATTCATTTTAGCAGTAGAAATTATAAGAATACTAATAATAATATTGGTAGTAGTACTCTAGTAAGTGGCAGCAGTAGTCTTAAAGATAAGTATTACAAATCTAATTTTTTTAAAAATATTAATACATGGAATGTGCAAATTTTACTTGATAAAATTCTTCTAAGACCAAGAACAGAGATTTGCACCAAGCATTAAAGAACTATCAAGATTTAAGATTGATATAGTGTTGCCTCACAGAGGAAGCAAATTTATTAGAAAAGATGGATGAATGCAAGATTTTTTGGAAGAACAAGTCAGTCAGTGAAAGAAAATTGCTTGGTGTTGAATTTGCTGTAGAATCTTATTTAGTATCTTCTATTATTGGAGTTTCTTACTATACTAATGAAAGATTAATGATATTAAAACCTGCTTTGCATAATGACATTAAAGCTCATGTTTTAATGCCTATGCTCCAACATTAGACACAGGAATGGGAAAATTCTTATTCCTTGTTGGATAGCATTATTGCAGCAAAAGTATTAAAAGATCTTTTTTTTCTTCTTGGAGATTTTAATGCATGTGCTAATATAAACAGAAGATTTACATAAAAAATATTGGAAATAATGTATTTGAAGCTGTAAATTTAAATTGTTGAATGTTATTGAATTTACTCACACCACATGGATTAATTTTTGCAAACATTTTGTTTAGGCAGAAAATCCACTTCAAATGAACATGGATGTATATACACTCGAAACAATAGTTTATTGTTAGGAGTCAAAATTTAAGAGAAGCTTATATTACATTAGCATTTATAAATGCAGATTGTTTGATAGATTGAAGTTTAGTATGCTCTAAGATTATAATGGTAGTTGCATTAAAAATAAATATTATTGCTATTGTACTTAGAAGAAAATTGATGTTAATTTTTTTAGAAGAATCTAATGTACATACAAAATTTTAATAGCAATTATAAATTAAAATTATTAGTTTGGATCTTCAGGACTATCATATTACTGAAACATGAAATTCTCTTACGAAGTGTGCTATGGATTGGATTCACTAAAATGTTAGGACTGTTTTTCTGAGAATGACTGTATTATTTGCAATTTAATTGAAAACATGTGGGATATTCTCTACTTATTAAAATAATAGATTAAGTGTAGAATTTCATAATAAATATAAAAAATCTGAAGGCAGAAGTTCAACAACTGATAAGAAGATTTAAAAATGGTTGATGGATTAAAACTGCAAAGGAGTACAGACATCAACTGATCACTATAATTTGCATTGAAAGCAACATATAAATCTGAGAAACAGTATTACAATCCTATTAAGTCCAGCAATGGCTTCTATTATAAGATTATACTGGTATTTTGAAGAGGTAGAAAGAGTATTTTGATCATCTTTTGAATAATGATATAGGAATCGATATGACAACTTTTCATTTAGATTTGGATAAAGATATCCAGATTAATGAAGTCAAAACAGATCTCTATAATATTAAAAAAAGGCTGAACATTTTGTAAAATATTTAGAGAAGTTTGAAAATGTGGTGGTGATATGTTAACTTTGAAAATATTAGAAATTTTTAGGAATATCTGGATGCATGAAACATGTCATCCAATCACATGGTTGTTTTATTGTTTTAACTTCTAAAAACAAAGGTAATAGACAAGTTATTGGTAATTATCATGGAATATCTTTATTATCAACTACAGAAAGTACTTTCAAGAATATTGTTAAAAAAATTGCTTTTAGTTATAGATGAATGGTTACCACAGATTTTAATGTAACTTTAGCAAAACAAGAATTACTATAGATATAATTTTTGTTGTCAAGCAAATGCAGTAAAAGTGTTGGAAACAAAGAAATGATTTATATATTGGTTTTTATTGTTTTGATCAAAGCATTTATTTCTGTTAATATGGTAGATTTTTGGCATTGCTTAAAATTGGTTGGTTGTTGACCAAAATTTATATATATATTATGCAGCTTCTATATCATGGAATGAAAGGAAATGTTATTATTATAGGCGGAAAATTTGAGGCATTTAAAATGAAAACTGATATTGAACAAGGATGTGTACTTCCTCCAACATCGTTTTCAATTCCTATGACAATGGTTTTTGGAATTATTTTTAAATGACTTAATAGGGATGATGGTACAATACAGGTTTAATGTTGGAATTTTAAATTTGAATCAAAAACAAATTCAAGAACTTCATCATTTTGGATTCTGAATTTACAGTATACTGATGATTATGTTATTTTTGTCCATTTAAAAGACATTTTACAGACTTTTCTTAATGTTTTGAATGCAACTTATAAAGACCTCACTTTAAAATTATTTATCAGCCAGTGAAGAAAGAGATAACCTCAGCACTTTTAGCTTGAGAATGTAAACCAGTTTAAATATTTTGGTAGTTATAAAGGTAGCCTTTAATGTTGAGGTGAAACACAAACTCTGATTTGTTGCTTTTAACATATTAAAAGATAGAGTATTTTATTAGAAAATAATTACTGCAACTAAATTAGGTATATACAGCTGATAGTTTACCTAATTTATTGTACTGATGTGAAACTTTGACAAACCTATGAACACAGTGTAAAAGTATTAGAAAAGTTTTATTTAAGAATGCTCAATATAATTTTTAAAAATATAATGGAAAATATATAAAATCAATCAATATGTTCTTCAGTAAGCTATGTGATACTATCAAGTTTGCTACATAAAACTAATGAGAAATGAAGATTTTATAAGGATGTTTTATCAAGAATTTGAACATCGACCCCATCTACATTATGAGAATTATCTCAAAGACATTCTAAAGAAGTGGGATTTTGACCGTTTCCATTGAGAAGATACAGCAAAATGAGAATACATTGGAGAGTACCATTAGATATGGTTTTAAAGTGTTTCAGAAAGAAAAGTTTTCTGCTGAAAAAACTAAGAGACAGCATTGTAAAATATCAAAATAATAAAAAAATGGATCAGCATGTTCTATATGTGGATATATTTCTAGTCACAATTTGGTTTGTATAATCATCACAAAACTCATTTTTAGAGTATTTTTTCATATGTCTCTCCTTTGTTTTTGGAGTTAGAATGGTCGTACTTATTTTTGAATGGCTGTTTATTATTATCTATTAGTCAATCAGTCTATGTAACTTTCTACCTTTCTAATTGCCTGCTATTCAACCTACATAATTATCTCTCTTTCTAAATATATTTAAACTTGATTTAAATACTTTTATCTAAAAGTGAGTGAAATGTATGTTTTTAACATAATAAAAAATGAGTAGCTTTTATTAATGTGTTCAATAAAAAATTGTTATGAAATGTTCACTAAAAATACGCTTTTAGAAAATAATTTGTGTAATTTAGATCAATAAGTTCAAAACATTTGAAGAGATATGTGAGGTTTTGGCTTTACCGAGAAACCTGTTCGCATGCATAATGCAAACGATTTATAAAATTATTAATACTTAATAAAGTTGTTCTAATAATTACATTTTAAATTTTAAAGCAATTGTTTTATTATTGATAATGATATAAAAACACATTTTAATGATGTAATTGCTTAAATTTTAATTGCATTTGAATTGCACATGGGTTTTTCTCCTATTTAAAGTTATCCGAATTGTTCTTTTTTAACAGTTTATTATTAGTATTTCCAATTTTTAATTCTCAGAATTTATAAAAAAAAAAATTAAAAAGCATAAATTAATTTTTATGTATTTTTTAATCGTTTTTTATTATTATAAAATTTTATGGATGCCCTACTTAAAACTGCTACTAATAGTAATAACATTAATCACAATTTTATTATTTTTTAACAGAAAATATTTATTAACTTTTTTTTAAATTTATAGATGCGGGAAATGCGACATCCAAACATCAATGCATTTATTGGTGCCTGTGTTGATCTGTCATATATTTGTGTTATTAGCGAGTATTGCTCAAAAGGAAGTTTGCAGGTAAAATATTTAATTATTTTATATATATAGTCAATTTATTAAAACACGAATATCTATAACCAAAGTGCGCCTCTCATACTCTATTGTACTAAAAGTAAATAATTACTGAATTTTACAATATTATTATAATACATAATAAACATAAATGTTCACAAATAACATATTTCAAAGTCTGAAAACTTTTGGCTAAATGTTATAATCTATGCTAGTGTGAAAAATATCCATTCAACTCAACGTATAGTGATAGTAATCTCGTTTATAATTAACTTACAGAAATACATTTATTTTCAAAGAGTAAAATGTGATACTTCGCATAAATGTTTAGCAGCGAGTTTAAACAAATAATATAAATACACAATCTGTGATACAAAGCAAATCATACAAGTAATATTACATTTGTACTAATATATTGGATTATTTTCATCATCTAATGTTAAATATTGAATGTCTTTAGAATAAATTTTATTTACAATTTTCAATTTCATTCAACTGTTAATAATAACACACAGTCAGTATATACATAAAAATGTTTCATGTGGTATTATTCTCCTCTCTTCTTCAGGTGTTATTGGTCTTATTAGGGATGGTGCTCACATGGGAATCAAACTTGGATTCTTAGATAATGAATTTTAAGCTAATAATTTAATCCACTTTGCCATAAAATTCAATATTCAAGAATCTAAAGGTCTTTCATCTTATGAATTTGTACAGATTCAATCTTATCTTGATTAGGTTCAGCATTCATTGATGCAGATTAAAGAATATATAAATACTTAAATATAGCCAATTTCAGAAACAGGAGAATAAGTGATGATCATAGAAATCTGATTGTTTACATTAAGGAAGGAAGTATGACTAAAAATTGGAAGTCCTTTTGGAAGTAATATTAGGTAACAATCAAAGAACTATCAGAGCTAAATGTCAGTACACATGCTGGGTACAATATTGTTAAAATAGTGTGACAAGTTCATGTTGAACTGGGCATTTCTAAAATATAAACCTGACATAAGGCACGTTGTCATAGTATAGGGAGGGTGGTTGGTGGGGTTTAAAAAAGGAAAAAAAAGTGAAACAACACCCAACAATTAAAATTGATATCCCACAAAAAAAAAAGAAAGAAAAAAAAAAAAAAAACGGGGATGGGGAAAAAAGGAGAGAGGGGGGGGGGGGAGGGGGGGGGGGGGGGAAAAAGGGGGGTGGGGAAGCGGGGGCAGGAAAACCCAGAAAAAAAAAAAAAAAAAAAGGGGAGGAGGGGGGAGAAAAAACAAACAAAACGAAGGGGAAAAAAGGAAAAAGGGAGGGGAGGAAAGGGGGGGGGGGGAAAAGGAATAGCTAGAATTGTCAGTGTGCTTATATATGAGACATGTTCTTATAGTGTAGCTGATAGTGTTAGGCAAAAGTAGAAGGGAACCTGAAGTCTTTTGCTTCAATAGTTGTATGGCAATTAGATGCCACATCTAATTAATGTATCAGGAATATGATATAACATAATTTATCTAAAATATATATTGTATATAAGCATTAATAAAATATTTTATCATATCTGTGCAAGGTTATGTTTATTCAGATCTTAAATAAAAACAATATTAGTAGATAGAAAATTGAAGTTTTAAATTGGATCCCAAGAGATTATTAAACAACTAGAAATAGGCTAGATGTGGGATAGATGGATGATATAAGGAAGATTTTTGGTATAATATGGAGAAGAAATGATGTGGATTAAATAAATCAGATTAAATTTAAAGAAACTTTTATTTTACATTTGTTTGATAATCATTGAAAATGGGAACATGATATATTCAAAATATTAACTACATAAATATGCATAATATATTGGACCAATATCGTATTGGTACATATAATAATTTTGTCTAAAAATTATTGAAATAAAAATAGTTCGTTAAAAGAAAATAGTATGTAAAAGTGTAAGAGTTTTTTTATTGCAATTTGTTTTCAAAACGTAAAATTAAAAGTCAAAGAGTTTTTTTTTATTGTTAGTAGTTGAAAATAAAAGTTGCAATTAATTAATTGGAAGGGGGAAGGGGGGGGTTGCTTTAGAAATGTCAAGTTAAAAGTTTATAAAAGAAGTTAAAGAGTTTTTTTTTTTTTTTTGCTAAAAACAATTAATTCATAGTTATGGGGAAAATTAAAAGAAGTTGATTTTCAAATAGGTAAAAAATATCTCTTTTGAGTTAAAGAAAAAAGATAATCTTAAAACTAATACTGAGTTTATTAAAATAAAATATACATGTGCGTAAATGATGAATTAATGTGAGCTCGTTAGTAAAATATATATGTTCAATTGTAAACATAGCATAAATATGTGGGTGTGTTAAAATGAAATAATTGAAAGTTAAAAAATTAAAAACACTCAGCGATGGCTACTAAATTAAAAATCTACAAAAACAACAAGTTTTGCAATGGCTATTAAGTTAAACAAAAAACAACAACAAACGTGCGATGGCTGCTAATTAAAGCAACTCCAACAATAGGATTAAAAGCTTATCAGAGGAATGCAATTAAAAACAAGGAAGGAATTTCGACAGAAGATATTGCTGGTGGACATCAAAATGACAACAGATCTTATTAATAAATAGCCCAGTTTGTCATAGACAATCAGTTGAGATTGAGTTGAGATTGAGTTCAGTTGAGAAAGAGTGCAGTTCAGTCCACTGAAATTACATCAAATTAAATCAGTCAGTCAATCACTTGACAATGCAGTGTTAGAAACCTTGGAAACATACAACTTTGCTCTAGCCTGAGTCCGATGAAAACAGCCCACTAGCCCAATAAAAGTTATGCCTGTGTAACAATCTGAAGCTGCCCAATATCTAATTGTCTTAAAGAAAATGCCTCAGAATAATAAGCATTAAATCCCACAAGTAAACTTCAAAATCTAACTGGTTAGAAACGTTTTATTAGAAGCAGCAAACAGCAAGAAGAAGTCCATGTTCTAAAATCCTGGGTAATAACATTTTTCTTATTCTCATTTCTAAAGTAGCTATCACATTAGTTTGAGGCCTCCCAGAGTCAAGTAATAATGAACTCTATAGCATACATAAATGAACTATTGATGTGTGTTTTTAAATGTAAAATACTATTTAATGCTTTGTTATATGATATTCTGGTGTGTGGATTAAGAATGTGCATGATCATTATATAAAAATAACAGTGTTATGTTAGTTAAGATTAATAAAAGTATTTAAAATTAGTATAATAAATGTTAATTAAAATAAATTGTCTTTAAACTTAAAGCTTAATATCTGTTGGTCGATTCTTTTTCATTAATTAAGTAAATTTTACCACTAGTTAAATTTAGTAAAGTGTTATTGTAGTGTCGATTGAGCTAGTCATGGGATATATCTTAAGCGCTGATGTTAGTTTGCCATTATTCAAAGCATGTTAATTGACCCTTAGGGTAGTTAACTGATGCCTGGAATATTTCTTCCAAAACAAAAGAGTGCTTTGAATGATCAGAGTTAAAGTCAGCAGCCAAAGAAGAAGTTATGTCCTGAAAATGTAATGCTAGTTATATATTTTATAGCTATCCTTTGGACATACATACTCTCCAAGTATGTTCTTCTCAGCCTAAGAGGCTGGTATGTAAACAGCAATTAACACATCCGGTACAATTAGCATCCCAACATAGGGCTGAATGTCAGAAATGACAGTAAGTAAATATTCATTTCTTGTTTGAAAATAAATAAAAAAAATTTAAAGAAAAGCTAAATTATGTATTTTAAAGTGGTTTAATTTTTTTTAAAAAAGAATTGACCAAAATTTTTTTCTTTGAATGAAAAGAGATTTTGACATTTACGTTAGTTAAAATAAATCATTCTGTTAAATCAGAAACAGTTGGATATTTTGAGTGGAGTTAAGGCATTAAGAACAGGTAGAGAAAGGACAAAGGGGGTGGATTCAATCATATGTTCCATTTTAAAAGAAATAAATAAACAGTAGTATTTAAATTTAGTTTAACATAAGCGCTAGTTTAATAAAAAAAAGAAGAAATAGAAATATTGTTTCAAAAATGGAGAAAGAGAAAGAAGAGATATCTGAAATGCAGATGATGATGAAACTTATGATGAATATGATGCAAGAATTCAGTCAAAGGCAACACGAGCTCAAATAAGAAATGTGTCAGGAAATCAAGCAAAGTTGGCAAGAGTTTAAATCTGAACTGAAGGAAGAATTGTGTAAAGAATTAAAACAAAGCCAGCAAGAATTCAAAGTAGAAATGATTAGAGAGATAAGAGAAATAAGATGTGAGATAACAGGAAAGGTAGAGAAGAGCCAAGAAATTGTAGACGTAGATTTAGTTAAAGAAAGTCAGGAAGTTGAAAAGGAAGCTGAGGCCATAAAAGAGATAGAAATTAAACCAGAACTAGATAGCTTGAAACAGAGAAGGCAGAAATAGAGATAGAAATTAAAGCAGAACAGGATAGTACTAAGACAAAAAGTGTGGGGGAAAATATAGATCAAGAAATAGAAGAGAGACATAAGTTCAAGGTAGAAGATAGCATAGAAAAGTTTTCACAAAAAATTTAAATGGGTTGAGTTAAAGGTCCATCTTCAGTGTAGGATTAAAATGAAGAGAAAGAATAGGAAAAAATATTAACAGTTAGAAAAAATACAGAGTTCTGTGAAGCTTAAAGGTTTTCTAATCTATAAAGCAGAAAATAGAACAGAGTGGGAAACAGATAAAGCAAGAAATTTGAATTGAGGGATAGACATGAGGATATGGCATATAATTTATGTTAGCAAATTAGTAGAAAGAAAGAAGGAACCACCTGACATAGTTTAAAAGTTAGTAATCAGGCAGAATAGTAAAGGAGAGAAACAAAGGACTGGAAATGGACAATGAACATGAATATGATTATTCTAACGTAAACAAATTTGATAAATTTAAATCTGAAACTTCTATTTAAAATTAATATAATAAATTTAAAAAACAAATGAGTGATAATAAATGAAATTTTTATAAGTAATAATAATAATGGAGAATTCGTAAAATAAAATATTTTTTTCTCCACGCACATATTAATAAAGGAAAATATTCATAAATAAATATGCCAAATTAATGATTTAAAAGAAATGTTTGTAGGATTAAATAAATTAATAAAATCAAGTTAAATAAATAAATATAATATATCTGTAGAAAATAATAAATCAAGTAGCATAATAAAATAAAAGTTTGTTTTCAATACATGCAGGTTAATAAAAGGAAGTAAATAAATGGTTTAAAGTAATCAGGTTAAATAAACAAATAAAATATCTGTAGGAAAAATAATGAAGAATAAATTGTAATAAAATAAAATAGTTTTTTTCTAAATACATGCACGTTAAATAAAGAAGTTAAAGAAATGGTTTAAAAATAATATCGTAAGACTAATATAAATATAAACATATTAAAATAATGTTTGTAATGAATTTAAAATAATATTGTAAGATTAGGTTAATATAAATAAATATTTAAAATAATGTTCGTAATGGTTCAGAATAATATTGTAAGGTTAATATAAATAAATGTTTAAGATATTGGTCGTATAGATTTAAAATAATATGGTAAGGTTAAAATAATATAAATGAAAGTCAATCTAAGTTATATTAGGAATGTATAAGGGTTTGAAATTAAAGAGAATGAGGGTAGTATTGAAATAAGTTTTAGATAAGGATAAGTTAAAGTTGTTGGCTGGATAAAATTTAGCACTTCTAATGGACTGTCAGGGATCATTTCTCCTTTAAAATGTGCACTGGGAACAACCAGCTTAAGCCACAAATCACTTCTTCAGGGGAGAATCCCCATATCTTGTACCTCATTTCAAAAGCATATGACGAATGGGACTGTAGATGAATCCTGCCATTTAACAGTGATCTTTTCTTTGTCAAAGTCTGGTCAAGAGAACTGGCATATGAAGCTTTGTTTTTCCCATGTGTAAGTCAGCATAAGCCAGTGAATCGGCATCTGCTTCATTTCCAAAAGATCCTTGCATCACCAAAAATAGTGTTGTCCTTGTGGTCATTATTCAGCACTAAGATCATTGTAAGAAATGTTGCCAGCAACCCAAAAAAGAAAAATATAATTGAAGATTGCCCTTAGGTTGGAAAGCGTCAGGTATTAAAAAGTAAACTTAGAAAAATAATAAATAATTTAAGATTTAATAAAGAATTAAAGTTATCAGAGAGAAAATGGTCAAAAATGAGGCATTTTACTCTGAAATGGAAGGATGTGTAATGTACCAATATTGTATTGGTACATATAATAATTTTGTCTAAAAATTATTGAAATAAAAATAGTTCGTTAAAAGAAAATAATATGTAAAAGTTTAAGAGTTTTTTTATTGCAATTTGTTTTCAAAACATAAAATTAAAAGTCAAAGAATTTTTTTTTATTGTTAGTAGTTGAAAATAAAAGTTACAATTAATTAATTAAAAGGGGAATGGGGTTTGCTTTAGAAATGTCAAGTTAAAAGTTTATAAAAGAAGTTAAAAAGTTTTTTTTTTTGCTAAAAACAGTTAATTCAGTTACAGAGAAAATTAAAAGAAGTTGATTTTCAAATAGGTAAAAATATCTCTTTTGAGTTAAAGAAAAAAGATAATCTTAAAACTAATACTGAGTTTATTAAAATAAAATATACATGTGCGTAAATGATGAATTAATGTGAGCTTGTTAGTAAAATATATATGTTCAATTGTAAACTTAGCATAAATATGTGGGTGTGTTAAAATGAAATAAATGAAAGTTAAAAAATTAAAAACACTCAGCGATGGCTACTAAATTAAAAATCTACAAAAACAACAAGTTTTGCAATGGCTATTAAGTTAAACAAAAAACAACAACAGACGTGCGATGGCTGCTAATTAAAGCAACTCCAACAATAGGATTAAAAGCTTATCAGAGGAATGCAATTAAAAACAAGGAAGGAATTTCGACAGAAGATATTGCTGGTGGACATCAAAATGACAACAGATCTTATTAATAAATAGCCCAGTTTGTCATAGACAATCAGTTGAGATTGAGTTGAGATTGTATTTAGTTAAGATAACAGTTGAGAAAGAGTGCAGTTTACTCCAGTGAAATCACATCAAATTAAATCAGTCAATTGATCAATTGACAATGCAGTGTTACAAATCTCGGAAACATACAACTTTGCTCTAGCCTGAGTCCGATGAAAACAGCTGACTAGCCTGATAAAAGTGATGCCTGTATAACAATCTGAAGCCACTCAATATCTAATTGTCTTAATGAAAATGCCTCAGAATAATAAGCATTAAATCCCACAAGTAAACTTCAAAATCTAACTGGTTAGAAATGTTTTATTAGAAGCAGCAAACAGCAAGAAGTCCATGTTCTAAAATCCTGGGTAATAACATTTTTCTTATTCTCATTTCTAAAGTAGCTATCGCATTAGTTTGAAACCTCCCAGAGTCAAGTAATAATAAACTCTATAGCATACATAAATGAACTATTGTTGTGTGTTTTTAAATGTAAAATACTATTTAATGCTTTGTTATATGATATTCTGGTGTGTGGATTAAGAATGTGCATGATCATTATATAAAAATAACAGTGTTATGTTAGTTAAGATTTATAAAAGTATTTAAAATTAGCATTACATGATCACTATCTCATACTGTATGGAGAGTTTTGCTTTATTTAAAATTAGTATAATAAATGTTAATTAAAATAAATTGTCTTAAATTTAAAGCTTAATATCTGTCTGTCAATTCTTTTTCATTAATTAAGTAAATTTTACCACTAGTTAAATTTAGTAAAGTGTTATTGTAATGTTGATTGAGCTACTCATGGAATATATCTTAGGCATTGAGTTAGTTTGCCATCATTCAAAGCTTGTTAATTCATCCTTTGGGGTAGTTAACTGGCACCTGGAATATTTCTTCCAAAACAAAAGAGTGCTTTGAATGATCGGTGTTAAAGTCAGCAGCCAGAGAAGAAGTTATGTCCTGGAAATGTAACACTAGTTATATATTTTATAGCTAGCATTTGGACATACATATTCTCTGAGTATGTTCTCTGCCTAAGAGACTGGTATGTAAACAGCAATTAACACATCCGGTATAATATATATATATTGTACCCTTTTGTTTAGATTAGAATGGATTATTTCTATCAATGTATTGGAAAATTTTAAATTTTAAAGTTAAGTAAGGGAATGATGTATGCTATGTGTTGATGATCTTTGAATAATTTAGTTAAGGCAAGTAAAATAATTGATGCATAATATTGTGTTGGTATTTGTAAGAAAGTAGTTAGCTAAAAATCATTATAAGATTGTATGATTGGGAGAACTGGCCAGAATAAATATTGATTTAATAAGTCTTATAGATAAATTATTAAGATAAATTTTAAAAGGAATACTTTAAAGTTAAACGAATAGATTATTTAATGATAATAATTGTATTTAATGGTTATATGTTAAATTATTTAATTAAAAATAATAATGTAGGGAGAAAAGTGTATTTTTGATCTTATAATATTAAAATAATTATTTTAAAATTGTGATATAATATTGATTGATGTAATATTTTATAAATTAAATTATTTATTTAATTTCCTTTAAATTATTAGCATCTTATTTATTTTGTAAATCATGTGACATATAATATTCACACCTGTTTTTGAAAGTAAAATGATGTCATCTGTTATAAATATTAGATTAAGTTTTAAAACATAGATATAATAGATGAAATTAGATTTATGTTTTGTGTTGAAAATAAATATGTTAGGTTTAAAATAAAGGTAGAAATGGTAATAAATATTGAAATGTGATTTTTAAAAGTTATTTTGAAGTATTTATTAAGTATAAATAAAATATGAAAATTAATTAAGAATTGAATAATATAATAAAAATAAATATTTAATAAATTATTATTAGTTTTAAATTTAATCTGGTGTTCTATTCCCAGGATTGTGAAGCAAGCATTGTTGAAATTGACCAATGAAAACATGTATTTTGGACAGCTATAAAAGAGCTGTGCAGGAATTCCAGGGTCACTGTTATTCTATTATACCGTGATACCATCATCGAGGTTTCTACAACCTTGGTAAATTAATTAATATCTTAATAGTCAATTTTATCATTTTTTAAAAATTCTAAAAGTACAGTAATTTATTATTATAAGGTTGTGATATAGATATGCAAGGCTAAAAAATAAATATTTCCTACTCACCAATCTACTTTATCCAATTTGTCATCAACTGTCATGGGAAAGTCATCACCAAATATAAAAGGATTGAGGAAAAAATTCAAGTGTTATTATCATATAAAGCGTATAATTTTGCCTATTCTGATAAGTCATGTTAGTTTACAACTGAATTTTATTAAAAGAACTTTATGGAGAAATACAAGATTTTCATCAAAAATGGAATGATATAAAATATTTTATGAAAAAAATAAAATTTATTTTAAATTAGGATGAAATGCTTAAAAGAAAAAAAACCTTTAAATTTGTCCAAACAATTATTTTGGAACGCTAAAATATTTCTTTCTGAAGAAATATTGAAAATAATTTCAAGCTGGAATATCTTTTTTTTAAAAAAAGATAAAAATTAAGATCATTTGCTGATATGATTTATATCATATTTAAAAAATATTAAAAATCAATGATTAAGGTATGCTGGACATACAAAGGTTAAAAAATTATTGTGGAATTTATTTATATTGTGAAAACCAATTTAAAACACCGTTTTGAAGCTGTATCAGAAAACTTAGACATCAGGAAATATGGATAAAAGTTACAAGAACTTGGAAACTATTTGTGCGCAAAATATAAAAAGTATTTTTAATGCTGTATTTACAGAGCCATGGAATTAGTAAACTATTTCAAATTTTGGAGCCAAAGTAATAATTAAGTAAATAAATTTGGATTTTGTGAAGTGAAAAGTGAACTTACTGTATTTAGTGTGGAACAGTCATTTTGAATTGTTTGTGTTACAATGTGAAATAGAGCATGCATAGTTTTTGGCATCAGAAGTGTAATCAACAATGTTGTACCAGGAGAAAAAGACATTCTTGTTAGTAAATTTTTCCTGAAGGAATTTCTTTTCATATATATGTTTAATTTTTTTTTTTTACTAACTTTCATATTTATATTTATTCATAAAATAGAAGTAGGGTAGGAACATAAAAACATTAAATTATTTACTAACTTTAGAGATTAGTTATTAAAAAATAAAAAAGTCTTTAATAATTTTTAAACAAAAAGTTTAATATTTTAAAGTATGATGAGATGGAATGAGTGATATTTAAATAATGTTTTTATTTAGTTTGGGATTCAGAAATATTACTGGAACAATCGACCATGAAGAAGTATTATTGATGGTAGCAATTATAAAAGTATTGATCATTTTACTATGTATTTATTTATTGTATATTTTAGTGTGGATGTGTGCAATGATTAAAAAAAAAACACAATACATACACATAGTTTATAATTTGTTTATTCATGTTAAAGATTATGCATACTTTTAATAATATTATAAGTACATTTTAATATAAGGGAAATATAAGTATATGATTCTATTATAACGGAATTTGATGTTTAGTTTAAGTGATCAAAATAATAAATCGGAATATCGATACTGATTGTTTGTATTTATGCGTAAAGTTACTAAGGGATAAATTAATCTTTTCTTATCGATTGGTTAGATAGTTATATCAGACATGAATTTATTTATTATTATAAGAATGTAAGAATAGATTTTAGCGATGTAAGCTTGGTATTAAGTTAAATAGAACTAAGATAATATTTTTAGGGAAGATTTGTTTATATTGGAATAAGTATAGATGATAGTGATTATTGTGCAAGTATAGATAACTTAGCCCTATAACTTGTATTTGTTCATGGTAGTGTTATTTTCTGTATGTTGAAGTTGTAATGTTCCATAGAGCTGAATAGATAGCTTGGACATTATGTTTATTGGTAAAGGTGATGAACTAAAATAGTCATACCTTATTTATGATACACTGTGACCATGATGGTAATTTAATAGAAGTGTTATTAAATTAAAATCTGATTTATTCCATATACCTACGTGTATTTACTATCGGTATTGCTTGAATGGTATCGTAAAGGCTAGTATTTTAAAATATGAAATGATGAATAAGTTTAAAATGCAGAATTGTTGTTTAAAAGATAAGATGGGTTATATTGTTTAAAAGTAAAGATAATTGAAGGTAAAGAATACAAGATGGTAACTTGTTAATAAAGAATCATAAACCTTTTTATGTTTTGGGACTCATTATTATTTATTATAAAAAAATAAATGATGAATGAAATGTGTTTTATAAAAAATATTATTTAATCATTAAGTTTTAAAGAAATTCAATGTTAATGCATATTTTTACAAGTAAAAAAATATATACATAAATCATATTTGAAGAATACAAGTGATCATAGTTTTATATTATTATTATTTTATAATAATACACATCAATGCTTACATTTATTTGACATTATATTGAATAATAATAAGCAGTTTAGGTTAATGGGTATATTATTAATTAAGGTTATTCACACTGTGAGTTAAGAATAGCTATAGAATATAGTAAAAGTGTTTTTAAAACTAAATAATAAAATATAAATTCAAAGTGAATTAATAATTTAAATAATACTTTTGTAATGTAATAATTTTAAAAAAATTAATAGAGGCCATAAAGATGTTATGGTAATATTTCAGTAATAAGAATTTGATAAAGCAATTTTTTTGTATCTAATATTTTTATGTAATTCATTTTTTTTTTGTAAAATTAACTAAAAGAGAGTAAGACAAAGTGCATGCATATTGTACATACTGTATATAATTTATTGTTAAAGTTTATTAATAAATTTGTTAAGTTTTGTTATAAATCTTGGTGTCGACTCAATTTCTTCACATCACAATTACATAATCACAGATAATTATAATTAAGACATAATATTTGCACATCATAAATAAAAGTGTTATTTAAGAGTTACAATATTTTTATTGATATGTTTTATTTAAGAAGTTTCATTTATTGCAATATTCTGATGGTCATGGAAGAATTACCAAAGATTTACATTAAATTATATTACTAATAATTGCCACATATTTTCATATTATACTATCATATCATACATGTTTACTTAAGATGCCATATGGATAATAGAAAATTATATTATTACTATTATTATGTGATATACATGAACAACATTATAAGTAGAAAGATATGAGAGTAAATTATAGATTAAAGATTAGTTTATATTTTATATTATTATTATTATTGTTATTATTATTATTATTGAATTGTAGTTAGGAATGATATTAAATCCCTTATCATACTTGATTACAAGAGTTATACTTAATTTAGAAGTAGTTTAAGAGAACCTGAGATAATTTGAGTTAAATCAATTTTATGAAGATAGTTAGATTAATTTATTAAGAGTCATGTACTTAATTAATTTTGATTAAAGATGTAAGAGTAGTATAAATGTAGTATTTAATTAATAGGAGTAGGGATAGTATTCTTATGCCATTAAGGTGATATCCTGTGGGATATTGGCTTAATGTATTCGCTCTGCCACTTGTAAACTCACTTCATAGTCTCATGATTTGATTAGATATTCATTTATTTAATTTTATAAAACAGAACTATATTATTATTTATTAGTTAAGCTAATTTGATAATTTGATATTATTTAAAAATATAGTTATTGTTGATTTAGATACATTTTAGATAAACATAGTTATTTATCTGAGCTAGATCAAATGATTATAATTACATATTTCCTGGAAGTGAGGGTACAATATATATATATATATATATATATATATATATATATATATATATATATATATATATATTATAACGGGACAGCCTATTTGATAGCCTTAGTTGAGGCA
>JAQFVV010008260.1:0-36127 GCA_028023455.1 Epiperipatus broadwayi
ATGTTCATTTCAATAAAAAATTTATTAACAATAAATAGTGATTACATACTAATAAAGGATAAATAAATGAATAAATTGTACAATAATATGATTATATAATGTTCTATTTGTCATCTGGCTAGATTATGTTATGAGAGCACAATGTTATACTCTTATGTGGTTAGGTATAGTGAAGAGATTCTAAGACCTTGTTTAATGGTATTAGCATTTTTAATATAAACATGAATAATTCTGGGTAGGTGGGAATTGGTAATCAGGAAAAGGAAAGAGCAATTAAAGACTAGGTGTCAGCAAAGACTTTACTGGAGGCAAGGAGCTGGTCACGTTTCTTGATTTTTTTGAGCGTTTGATAAAACAATGGTATGATTTGTGGCGGGGGAAATTCCATGAAACTTTTGCATCTCACTATCCATATGGAATAAAGGACAAAGATAGAAAGCCTTATTATTGAAAAAAATCCATTATGAATGGCATTTTCAAGTGAGAAAATGATATCAGGTCTTATGTTGGAATTGATTATAATTATATCTTTCAGAGTTTTAAGTCTTGGGCACCGGTGTATAATATGGTCTATGGATTCATCTTCATGAGCACACAGGCCATTTCATCTTCATGAGCACACAGGCCACATATAGGGTCAATGCTGGTAAAACCTCTTCGGTGATAAAGAAACTAATTCGTGGGTAGCGCATTAAGATTTATTTTAATGATGAAGTCAAGGAATTTGGGTTCCAGACTCCATCTTTTGAAGTGTGTAATGAGTCTTTGGTTGGTTACTTTTAGGCTGTTTTTAATGGGTTGTTGATTATAGTTGATTATATTGTATGCTTCCCATAAGGTGATTTTTTGGTTAAGGTTAAAGGGTATTATCGGGTTATAAAGTTGTAGGTGTTGTATTAGGGATGCCATCCATGAACTGGAAGAGGGTGGAGGACGATCTGTCGGTATAATTTTTTTAATAATGTTAGAGTATCCGCAGGAGAGGATCAGATTATGTAGAGTGTTGTGGGTTTTCTGTAAAATGATTGCTTGTATTGAGTGGAATGACAGTCCATTGAACCTGCGTGGTCATTAGATACCTCGCAAGCTAATAGCAACTGTCCTTCCTCTCCAGAGAAGTTTGGTGCATAATCAGTTAATTTTATTTTGAAACTGTTTAGACATTTTAACGAATGGAAGATAATCAAAATTTTTGGCATTGTGATCATGTTGAGGAGGCCAACCTTTCCATATAATGAAAGGTATACTCTAGAGAGTGAAGTGGTGATGGCTTCATTTGAATGGAGGATTGCATCTTGAATCTCTCTTGCCATTGCAGTTGGAGTTTTGTAGATTGGAAAACCTAGGTATCTTTGGGATTTTGCAGAAAAGGGAGAGTTAATTTGTTTACCAGACATTATCTTCCAGATGGAAGATTTGTTAAAATTTATTTGTAGGCCAAGTTTCCCTGTATTTCTGTTTAATATGTTCATGAGATGGGGAAGGTATTTAATGGTGGGAAGCACAACTATGATGTCATCTATATATGAAAACACATTGCAGTTTTTATTGAGAGAGGGAAGGAAAATTCCAGGGAGGTTTTTTTCTATATCCATCAGAAGAGGGTTGATGTATGCTGTGAAGAAAAGGGCACTGAGCGGGGATCCTTGAGGGATCGACTTGTATGGATTGAAGCCTGGTGTGATCTTGCCATCAAGAGAGAGAAAAATCTCTCTGTTGTTGAGCAGATTGCTGACCATCTGTACAATCCCGGCTGGAATGTCGCATTCCAACAGAATATCCAGGAGGATGTTTATCTGGACTGAATCAAATGCTGCCACAACATCCAGCTGGACAGCAATAGGTTTTGATTTATGATGTCTTCTGATGTAATTGAACAGTGCAGTTACATTGGACACAGCATGCGAGGTTGATGATCCCTTTTTTCCGTATTGGTTTGAGGAGATATGGCTAAGAATTTGAGTTTGGATTTGATCTTTAATGACTGACTCAATTATCTTGATAAGCAATGGGGTCATGGAAATTGGCCGGATACTGTTAATGACATTTAGTGGTTTTGCTTTTTTAATAAAAGGCACGAGTGCCACTGGGTAAAGATGTTATGTTTCTGTTGCCGGAGGCTAGGTGATCAATCATTTTTTTAATACTTGGCACAGTGAATTGACTGAGGTGTTTGAGAAGGAAATTTGGGATGCCATAAAGGCCAGGATGAATGCTGTCAGGGAGAGATGTTATCTTTTTGATTTGGATTTCCGTGATGCCATGTTCGCCGGGGTCAACAGCATCCAACCAGCTGTTTATAGGAGGAGCTCCATCTTTTTGCATTAATTGGCAGAATTGTTTGCTGATGTGCTGCATCATTGGAAAGCCAATAAGATTGGTTCCATTAGTATTAATGGATAAGGGAGTGATTTGTTTTTTATTGTATCCCAGTGCCCATCTGAGGTAGTCTCTCGTCCAGCAGTGTTGTTGTGCTAAGAAACATTTGGCTTTTCTGATGGATATATATTCTGCAAGGGACTTTTGCTTGATTTTGTAGAGATTTATAAGGAAGATAATTTTTTCTGTATTTGTGAAATTTTGCTGTGATGCTTGAAGTTGTATATTAATGTCTGTTAGGTCATTTAGAAGGCCATTAGGTCCTTTGATTTTCCTGGTGTGGTGATTTAATATGGACTGAAGTATTCCAATGAAGGAAAACCAGCCCTCCTCAGCAGGAAGGGAAAGGATGTTTATTTTCTGGAAAAGGATATATGCCTCAGACACTATCGCTTCGGTCATATTTGATTGGGTGATCATGCACATGGTTTTACCAGGTCCATCAATAGGTGTAGGAATTGCAATAGGTGTAAGTTGTAAGATTAGAGCCATATGATCAGAGAAAGCAACAGAGGCCAAGGCTGCATCAAGATTGAAATGGAGGTCTGGGGTGTAGAAAACCAAATCAATCAGGGACTTTTTAGTTTTAGTATAGAAAGAGTAGGCTTCAGGAGGGAAGAAACCCTCTCCACACATTAATCTGCAATTTATTAGATGCAAAAATCTCTTGTTGAAGTCGTTGTATGTGGTGTTAAAGTCTCCCAGAAGAATAGTAGGGGAGGCTCTGTTAGCATTGATGGCATTTAGGATATGGATTATTTTTAGATATTGAGAGGTATGTTTGGCTGTATATATATAAGCTATGATTATCAGATAACCCCAATAGTCTATTTCTATGACAATAATATTGGCATCTAGGAATAGAATGCTAAAACTGTTTGGTGGTGTTGACTTGCTGAGAAGAATACCGACTCCACCTGAAGCAGAATGGCCTATGGAAAATCTAGTAAATCCGAGAGCTGAGAAAAGAGATAATATTTTATGATCAGCCTTATGGTGATATTTAGTTTCACCCATAAGAAGTATATGAGGGGAGCAGAGTGAAAGCCAGTTTTTAATAGTTAGAACTCTATCAATTGAGTTGATACCACGAATGTTAATGCCAGCAATTTTGCAGAACATGATAGATTAATCCAAACCGTCCTCAGCAAAGTGTACCAAGTCAGTGTGGGACATCTTCATGTTAATGAGTTCTGATGTTGTTTGGCAATCAGAGTCTTGTGATTGAACTTGTGGATGGATTGGTGATATATTTGTTGGTTGAGGAAATGCATCCATGAAGTCTTCGGTGTCTGATGAAGTAGTGTAATCTGTCTGAGATTTGTCGGATGGATCAATGGTATCGATGGTTATAGGATCCATGGTTTTCCTCTTTTTTTCTATGGATTTGCAAAGCTTTGTGCTGGATATATCTGAAATTTGTTTGCTAGTGGGTGGTGGTGAATAATGTATTGGATGGGAGCTGTCATCATCAGAGCTTGATTTATCTGAGAGAATTGATTTTCTTTTAATTTTCTTATTTATATTTTGGGTATTTGTTGTGTTGGTTTTTTGGGGTATTTTAAGTTTAATAGTGTTGTTTTCTTTTTCCTGTTCTTTTGATGAAAGTGTTTTTTATTGTTATAAGAATTTGATTTAAATTTTAGACCTGAGTCATTTTCGGTTTGCTGTAACTGTTGTGAAGCATTAATTATGCTGACTTTCGGGTTGAGTGTTTGATAAGTCTTTTCATCTGGATGGTTAATTATTGCAGGCATTGAAGAATTGAGGACAGTTTGTGGATCACTTTGTTTAGGTTTGTTAGACTTAGCTGGCCCGAATGATGATGCATCATTGGTTTTAAGCTGGGTGGGAGTTGTTATAGATGAATTGTTTTGAAATTTTTTTAAGTGTATTTTCTTCATCGCCTGGGTTTTCCTTGCTCTCGTTAGATGGTTTGGTCATATTGTCTTCTTTTGTAGAAAGAGTTTGGCCTAGCATTGTTTCTCAGGGATTAGTACAATATGTATCTAATGAATGATCTTGAGTATTATTGGTTTGAGAGATTGGTTTAGAAGCAGTATATGTTATTGCTTGTTTCTCTGATTCACTACTATTAGTGTAGAGGTTGGTGTTTGTTCTTTCTTGAAGATTTTCATTTTGAAAGATAGGTTTGGATGTGAAAGGGTTTGTTGGAGGATTTATTTGAATCAGATTGTCTGGGTTTGTGAGGTTGCTGTTTGAATTAGTCCCATGTGGTGATTGTCTATTTAAGGATGTGATAGCCATATTAATAGGTCTACCAGGGCATCTGTGAACTTTATTCTTTTTAATATCACAGTGTGTGCATATTCTTGTTGCACAATCTTTAATAAGGTGTGTTCTTTGAAGGCAGAAGAAACATTGTGGCTGTACTCCCCTGAAGGTCAAAACCATAGGAGAGCCTCTTGCAGTAATAATGGTGGGTATGTCAGTGGGTATAATGTTTTTCTTTAATGTAAGTGTGAAGATAACTGTATTGGACAGGATTTGATCTTCAAAGTGAGGGTTTAATAGGTGTTTAAATTTGCTAACTGAACCATAATTAATAAGGATGTCTTGTAGTTCTTGTTCTTTCAAGTGGGCAAGGCAGTTTTGAATTCTGCCGGATAGTGTAACTGGACGGTTCATATCTATGGAGCATAGTATATAATTTCCCAAAGATCAGTAGTTATTTTTAAAGTTCATACGGTCCGCCCACGTTTTAAACTCAATGATAACATAGCGGTCATTGGGATGATTAAGGATCATGTGAATGCCTCTGCCTAATTGATTTTGATTGATTAGGCTATATAGTTGTTCTAGAGGGAACTTATATAATGCACATTGTTGATTTGTTATGCCTAAGATTAACGACTTATCACTGTAGTAGTTTGTAAACGATTTATACAGTGTGTTGGGAATTGTTTTGTTGAAATCGTTATTTATTTTTAGGAACATGTCATCATTAAGATCGTTTATATTAAATGAGACATTTCCCAGAGTGTTTGATTCTTGTTCTGTGTCTAATTCTGAGATATTCAAATATAGTTCATTGTAATTATCGGCCTTAATATTTTCGGAGATGCTCTCAGAATTTTTAGACCTTACAATATTTGCATACATAGAGGAATTTTTCAATATTGGAATTGAGGAAATTGGTTTAGATTGCAAGTTGGCTGATGTAGCAATGGATTGTTCTGTGCTATAATCTTTGTTTGTTTTGGAATGAGATTTATTAGTTTTAAAATTTATTTCTTCTTTTTGATTTTTAAATTTACTGTTGACAAACTGTAATGTGACAGCGCTGGTTTTGTCGACCTCTGGTGGAAAAGTTTTAACTTTAAAAAATTCGCCGAAATCATCTTGTTGGAAATTTTGTCTATTATTTTCAGATATGGTTTTCAGGGTATTATTGGGCAAAGGAAATTGCTCATTAGAGTCTTCTGAGGGAGCGTAAAGTCTTCGGAGAGATGATTGGTTTTTGCTTGTATTTTTAAGGATTTCAATATTTTCGGTTGATAAGATATTTGTGCTATTGTTTATATTAGGGGTAAGTTGAATATTTTCTAAACTTTTGTTGATATTTGCGATGGTGTTTTCATTTGATTTATTGGTTTGTGGGTTTTTATTTGTAGTAGAAATTAGTTTAGTTGCATTTAGATTAGATCTAAGGCTATAATATTTACGACCGATGACTGCATTGCTAGATTGAATACTGAGATCAGGGTTAACATTAATTTGAGAGTTATCGATTAGATTATCACTTTCCATAATATATAATGATTAAAACCAACTTACCTTGAATAAAAAACGTAAAGGTAAGGGGACAATCGTCCCTGTCTTCTTGAAACTGAATCACTAATGGACGCTTTTAATAAGACCAGTTGCAAAGATGGCTGCCAAAAGCAGAAGTATACCATTAAATGTTACACTAAACAGTTATATGAAATTTATTTAAAGCTTAGAGTACTATCAAAATTCTTGCTTGATCATAAATAATTGATTGATCATTAATATTTTAAGTGAACATAAATATTTCATTTCTATAAAACAATTCAACAAAGTTTCATTTCTAAATTATAATTTATTGATCATTTTATGCAAGTTATTCTTCTGTCATCTATCTTTAGTTTTAAGTTTATGTTTATTAATTTATGCTATGTTCTTCGGAACAGAGTTTTGTGCGTTAAATAAATTATTGGGGGAAGGGTGAGTAATAATTTTTATTATATCAGATTATTGTAAGATAAAGAATATAGTTAAAACTCCTTTCTGAAAGAAAACTATTGTTTACACTAGAGTGAATCAGTATTTATAATGCCCAAAATATGTTATTTAAAATGCATCTTTTGCTCAAGTTATTTTAAAATGAAAATATTTTACTAAAGTTATTTAAAATGTATATTTTGTGTATGCTATTTGAAATGCAGATTTGCATACTTATTTAAGATGTATATTTGTGTAAGTTATTTAAGTATGTATTTTGCCAGTTATTAAAAAAGTATATTTTATGCAAGCTATTTAAAAGGTATATTTTGCATATGTTATTTAAAACACATTTTGTGTTATTAGTAAGGCTTATTCTGATGAGTTATTTAAGATTAATATTTGAGTAGTTTATTTAAAATCAATATTTTATGTGGGCTATTTAATAATCCATATTTTAGAATCAGTTCCTTTAATCTTAGATAGAATACTGTATATAATGTTCAAGTTCTAGTAAATCTAAACTTTTGCTATAACTCCATTTAATTAAAGATTAAGATGCTATGCAGAAAGTCTTAAATCAGATTCTCATTAATAGCCTTTATCATGTGACATAATAATCTCATTTATGAACTGACCAGTGGTTGTAGCACTGAAAGAAGCTAAGATTTAGTGTAATTAATTTATAAAATATTAATTTAGCATTGCAAATGTATTGCTAGTTTGCATAAATATGCATATCTCCTTGCTATACCTATAATGGCCTACATCAGGGTCGTTTTCATGTCAAGTCACACCTCAAAAGTTTAGGCAACAGTGACATTTATTCGTATTTTGTCAAGTCACGCCTCAAAAGTTTAGGAAATTTATTTGTATTTAACAGAACCAAAGCGTTCCAAAGGGCTCATAAGCCACTTTTCTTCTACTTTAATAAAATGGTTTGGGGAACCATTTACAAGGTAATAAACCTCAATTAAGAATGCATTTGAGGCGCATTTATCTGAAACTATAGTTTATAACACACTACAATCTGACGTTCGACAGCCACACTTCAGTTCAGCTTTCCTAGAAAGTAACTTTGGCTTTGATCCGATCTGGAATCTGAGTTAATGCATTTATCGGTACAGCAATTAATTATATTATGCAAATAACTTTATAGTTGAGTTTGGACTTAGTAATAATAATATAATCTGTAGTGATTATATAACATGAAAAAATCTTTTTTGGTTAAGTTTAAATTTAGTAATAATAATATAATATTTATCAGTTAATAATAAATGATCACTCTAACTGTTACTTATTTCCACTATATAAAACATAGTATAAGTTAGGACATGTATGGCATAAGCTTATTAAAAAGTCATAGACTAATTAAATCATTTGTAACCCTGAGCATCCACTCACCTGCGTGTGAGCATTATATAAATTGCTTTGTAATATTATTTTATAACCCTGAACCACTCACCTATGTGTGATCCTACATAATTAGTTTTGTAACCCTGAGTCACTCACCTGAATGTGAGCACATTATGTAACTTGCTGTGATATCTTATTCATAACCCTGAGTATTCACTCACCTGCATGTGAGCCAGCTATAACCAATTTATTTTACTTATTATTTGTTAAGTATTATATTAAATTTATGAAATATAAATTTGTCTCAGTCTCCATTCTTGTGAATTACCTTATGAATCACTAGTTAAGTTATATAATCTGTAATGGGGGGATGTTTCATGTTTGACTGCTTTGCTATTGCTGGAACGTGAATAAAGAGATAGCGAGTGTAACCTTAGGTATGTCATTCATGATGGGTTGACTTGGAAGCATGAGTGAGAGATCTGATGTATGATCAGACATAGGATATTACTATCTCGACTTGGTCAGCCTTTGGTTCTCTCACTCAGACTCTCAGTCTGTTGAGCAAATGTACACATCTGACTGTTACAATATATATATATATATATATATATATTGTAACCAAAGTCTGGTTATGTGTTGAACATAAGTAATAAAACCTACCACATTGCATGCTAAAAACTGTAACCAAGAGTCTAATCACATTACAACTAACAAAATTAATGATATAACATGAAATTGTTATGATCTGATCTGGTCGCAGCCGGGGTACACCGTGAAGATCCACCATAGCAGCATGTGAAAGTATTAGACAAATTATAAATATGTAATTTTATTATCCTTCAAAACTTTAATCTGTGATTTTCATTGCATGAGACCTTATGACTGAGCATGGACAAGATAGCATAATTTGTGAAACTATTAAAGATTATGAATCTTAAAATGACATATATGATTTTGGTACAAATGCTAGTCTAGATATGAGCTTTGCAATAATAATAAGTATGGAAAACTTGGGTTCTTTTAATATAAACTTAAATTTCATGGAAAACTTGGGTTCTTTTATTATAAACTTAAATTTATAATTTAATAAATAGCAGTGAGACTCTTGTTATGTTTGATGAATGACAATTATAATATTAAGCAAATAAATTCAATTGTAGCATTATCTGGTAAATCTGTTTATAAGTTTATAAAATCAATTTATTTTTGTACCATGTACTAGACTCAACAACGCAAAGCTAAAGTGATGGAAAAAGCAAATGGGATTTTTTTGCACCTTACACATCATAAACTACCAAGGACAAAAACATTCAAATATTTTCTCAAAATATTACTGAAAGTCTTATATCATACTGACAACAGTATGTACTCCAATGTATGCTCTATTCAAGATATATGATTTCTGGTTTTATGAATGACAAATAGCAATGGCACAGTAAATTTAATTATAAATCAATATTTATTTACAATTTTATGATTAATAAATAATTGATGTATGGTGTTTAATATAATAAATAGATACATAAATCAACAAATAAGTAAAAAAAATAAATAAAATGTCATTCCATTTGTTTCCTTCAATAAATATATCATAGACACAGTTTTATAAAAGCCTAATCATAAATTTTATTATAATTTGATCTAATTTCTACTTTGAGTAAAATATACTGAAATTCAACATCAAATCATGACATATCTAATGTGTCAGTTCCAGAACCAATAAACCTATACTATAAATCTATAATAATATAATAAATAATATTATAATTAATAAAGAGTCATATATAACATGACATTCTTTTATGAGCTTGTAATTACAAAAATGACAAGAAGCCAACTCTAACAAGCGAAATTAACAAGTGCGGTTATGAGAAATATTTAAAACTCTATCCAGAACCCTTATCTCCAGACCATGGTTTCGGGCTTTGGCCGTCAGTGGAGAGCTAGAATATTCGGACACTAGACCTAAAATATCAACTCAAAAAACCAGCACTTATTTCAAACGTATATTTAAGAAGAAACTCTGAATTTTTCGGACATGAAATTGTCTTTAAATCCAGCTATCTAACTTAAATAGCTATATGGGACTGAAGTATATTCAGATCTACTATATTTTAATAGCCTCAGCATAGCCAAAGCCTTAAAGGTAAAATTATAATAATCAAAAAAGCTAGTCATATATAACATGACATTACTTTTATGAGCTTGTAATTACAAAAATGCATAGAGAGCGACCAATAGCTCTAACAAGCTCGTAAATTAACAAGTGCGGTTATGAGAAATATTTAAAATCTCTATCCAGAACACTCTTATCTCCAGACCATGGTTTCGGGCTTATGGCCCACGTCAGTGGAGAGCTAGAATATTCGGACACTAGACCTAAAATATCAACTCAAAAAACCAGCACTTATTTCAAACGTATATTTAAGAAGAAACTCTGAATTTTTCGGACATGAAAATGTCTTTAAATCCAGCTATCTAACTTAAATAGCTATATGGGACTGAAGTATATTCAGATCTACCATATTCTAATAGGCTCAGCATAGCCAAAGCCTTAAAGGTAAAATTATAATAATTAATAAAGCAAGTCATATATAACATGACATTACTTTTATGAGCTTGTAATTACAAAAATGCACATAGAGAGCGTACCAATAGCTCTAACAAGCTCGTAAATTAACAAGTGCGGTTATGAGAAATATTTAAAATCTCTATCCAGAACACTCTTATCTCCAGACCATGGTTTCGGGCTTATGGCCCACGTCAGTGGAGAGCTAGAATATTCGGACACTAGACCTAAAATATCAACTCAAAAAACCAGCACTTATTTCAAACGTATATTTAAGAAGAAACTCTGAATTTTTCGGACATGAAATTGTCTTTAAATCCAGCTATCTAACTTAAATAGCTATATGGGACTGAAGTATATTCAGATCTACCATATTCTAATAGGCTCAGCATAGCCAAAGCCTTAAAGGTAAAATTATAATAATTAATAAAGCAAGTCATATATAACATGACATTACTTTTATGAGCTTGTAATTACAAAAATGCACATAGAGAGCGTACCAATAGCTCTAACAAGCTCGTAAATTAACAAGTGCGGTTATGAGAAATATTTAAAATCTCTATCCAGAACACTCTTATCTCCAGACCATGGTTTCGGGCTTATGGCCCACGTCAGTGGAGAGCTAGAATATTCGGACACTAGCTGGATTTAAAGACAATTTCATGTCCGAAAAATTCAGAGTTTCTTCTTAAATATACGTTTGAAATAAGTGCTGGTTTTTTGAGTTGATATTTTAGGTCTAGTGTCCGAATATTCTAGCTCTCCACTGACGTGGGCCATAAGCCCGAAACCATGGTCTGGAGATAAGAGTGTTCTGGATAGAGATTTTAAATATTTCTCATAACCGCACTTGTTAATTTACGAGCTTGTTAGAGCTATTGGTACGCTCTCTATGTGCATAATATTACATCTGCAGGAATTAGCTATAATGCAATGCTAAACCAAAGTGAAAATTCAAACTTCAGTTCAGATAAAATATTAATTAACAAACAGTTAATCATTATGAGGATAATTTAGATAAGATGCCCTGCTACACTTTTTGACTGAACTTATAAGTTATAGTTATAGATGGAAGAAAATTATTTTAGCATAATAATACAAAAAACCTTGTCCAAATTTACATTTATGAAGTAAAATGATATTCCTATGGATGCATTCATCTACACATAGGAATGATACAACACTGAATGCCCTCTAGGTTTATACACCACCATGAAGCAACAAATATAATTACACAATTCCGTGGATAAACCACCTGTGCAGGAATGAGTGTAAAATACAGAAAGTGGAAAATAATTAATTGCAGATTAACCACCAGCACAGACTAATGCCATTTATCATTGTAAAGCAATATTGATATTTACTTCATATTTAAAGTGCAAAAATTATCCTCCTCAGTTATTCTGACAATTCTGAAAAACACCAGCAATTTAGCAGATGTGGGTTCATACATAATGAAAAGTGTTTCAATAATGACAACTAATCTACTGATTTAACTTGCTTAAAATATAAACATAGTAACAATGTAATACAAGTGACATGAGTATAGGAACAGAACCCTGGAAAGACTCATAAGACACTTCATAAGAGGTTGACACACACCATAAATTTATTAATAATTCTCAAGCTTTTCACAAGTACTATTGCCTCAAATAAATATTTTATTCATTCCCATGATTTTAATTTAAACATAATAAAAGTATAAATCATGAACCTCACATATAAGTTTATATAACAATAAAAATTAAAATTAATTTATTCTTACTTAAAGACATAAATAAAAGTGTACAACATTTTTGGAATATTAAATATTATCTGTGAAATCAATGTAAAAATGTCTTGAACAATAAATACTCATTACGCAAAGTAATAATTATAAATTATAGCCGAATTCCATAGATGTGATTATATCCGTTTGTTCTATTTATTAAGAGTACTTTTTAAATTAATGAATTTTACGTGGGCTCCATGAATATTAAATAATTCCAAAAGCATGACATGTAAAGTTTAAATGAAAATGTTCTTCATAAGGTATTAAATTCTACATTTTTATATAGCATTAGTTCAAGTTTATAATATCCAGGCTATATTAATTTATCTCTTCACTTTTAAGTCTAGGAATAATAATTAAAGCAAAAATAATTTAATAATTCAAAATTGGTGATTAACATCAGAAAGTAGTTTTTTTTTTTTTTAAGTGTCATAGCATCGGCCGGGATATGAATCCACAACCCAGGCAACTGCCTGCAAGTGCAAGGCAGTCGCGCTGACCTCTCGACCATCAATGTATAGTAGTTGTAGTTAATTATTTAAAAACGGTTACCATTAGTCAGATAGTAAACAAATTAAATAGTAAATACATTACTGGCAGTATACATTCTGATAAGATAGTCAATTCTTTATAATTTAATTACTGATACACAAAACATTAAAGTAGCATTTCACTAAAATTTAACATTTAAATTTAATTTTAAACCTCTTCTTTTTTTTTGAAAATAAAGTTTTCATGTTCGAAAACATCTGCAATTAAAATATTTATTTAATATTGCCAGTTTGTATGTAATAAAGAATTCCAAAACATACTGATCTTCTGCTATTAATTCTACTTTTAAAGTTAAGTGTTCCGACATATTTTAAATGTATATTGGGCAAACTATTAGCGATTTGATTCATTCAGCCAGCAGATTTGAACGCTTTAAATTCAGCAACTCATACTGTTATTAAATATCACCATTTTATATTTAAATTTATATGAGAATTCTTGGTTAACCCGTTTGCTTTTCAATAATTTTTTAACTATGCAGAACATGTTTTGTTTACATGTTATGCTTACATAATTTTTCTCTTCATAATACCATGAACGCTCTCTTTCACTGAATACTCTCTTTTACTGAAAAGCACATGTGTATTTATTATATTTTTATCTAATAATTAAAAATTAGTTAAACAAATGGTTTTTGAATTAAATAATAGTACTTTCTAAGATTATTTTAAATAAATAAGAATTATTATTTTTAATCACATTTTACTAAACTTGATGTGTGCTGACAATTTCTTACGAGTTAAACATATTTGACCCAAATCAGTGGATGGAAAAGAGCAATTTTAAGTACATTAAAATAATACAGGCAATAAGAAAGTTAAAGTATTACTTATTCTCACCAATAAATTATTTTGAATGCAAGTAAATAGTCTGTTCAAAATGCTAACCAAGGCAATTAAATCACCAAGAAAACAGATAAATTTTTAAATCAGTTCTACCATACTTTATATTTTACATTAAAATATAAGGTTTCTCTCTCCCCCTCTCTCTCTCTCTCTCTCTCTCTTATATATATATATATATATATATATATATATATATATATATATATATATATATATATATATATATTAATCCTAATATTTTCCCAGATAAAAGATGTCATATTATTATTATTAGTTGTGGGATACTCTGTGTAGTGAAAAAGTGAAATGCTTTTTCACTACATGGAATATCCCGCAAATAATATATATATATGAAGATTGAAATAATTAGAAGAAGAACTTTCTTATATTAAATGGGATATTATTGGACTTTGTGAAAAAGGTGAAGAGACAATTGATTTAAAAAGTGGACATATATTCTATTATAAAGGTACAAATATTGAAAATACAAGTGGAGTAGGATTCATTATAAATAAAAAGTGAAAGAACAATATTGTGGAGATTGATGGTATATCAGACAGAGTGGCAAGATTAGTTATACAACTTAATAGGAGATACCAAATGCAAATAATTCAGGTTTATGCTCCAACAAATTCTCATAGTGATGAAGTAGTAGAAGATTTTTATATGGATGTACAAAAGGTTTTTGCTCAGAGTAAACAACATTTTAACATTGTTATGGGAGACTTTAATGCTAGAATTGGTAAACAAATGAAAGATGAAAGTCCTGTAGGTAATTTTGGTTATGGTAATAGAAATGAGAGAGGACATAGACTTGTGGAGTTTGCAGAAAAAGAAAAACTTTATATTATGAATTCTTTTTTTGAAAAAAATGTTAAAAGGAAATGGATATGGAAGCATCCAAATGAAGGTACAGCAGAATTGGATTATATTTTGACTAACCGAAAATACATATTTCAAGATTGTAATGTTCTTAATAGATTTAACACAGGAAGTGATCATCGATTAGTAAGATGCAAGATACATGTTAATGTAAAACTAGAAAGACAAAAATTGTTAAGAAAAACAATATTTACAGTTGATATTCCTAATCTTCAGAAACATTCTAATGAATTTAAATTAGAACTGACAAATCGGTTTCAAGTATTAGTAGATTTTGAAAATGATTCAGATTTGAATGAAATTAATATGAAAATAACTGATACACTTTTGAAAAATGCAACAAAGATAGCTGGTAGAAAAAAGCAGCAATTGACCAATAAAATTTCTACTGAGACTAGAGAATTTATGAAGAAAAGAAGAAATATGAAGATATACAAAAATGATGCATTAAAAAGAATTGAATATCTCGAATTTTGTAAAATGGTATGGAAAAGAATTGAAAATGACATAAGAAAGTATAACTGTGAACTAGCAAGAAAAGCTGTAGAAGAAAATAAAAGTCTTAAGAATGTAAAACAAAATTTTGGTATTGGTAGGAAATTTATATCTGCAATAAGAAAAAAAGATGGAATTATTACTAAAAAGAGAGATGACATCATGAAATTGGTAGAAAATTTTTATCAAGAATTATATAGTAATAAAGAACAAGTACCTCCTATATCTATTATGTAACAGTCAGAATCATCTATCTCGCTAACACACTGCAGAATTCAAACCCCAGACACGAAACTGAACATTCTAGGAGGGGTTGCCTTCTAAATATACTAAGTTCGAATTTAAAGCCCAAATTTCACAGCGCCATCTACATGACAATGCATCTGATGCCACTGCTAGTATGACCTTTGACCGGTGCCTGGTGGTCAGGGAGAAACAAAAGACTCTATACTAAAAGAAGTTTGGGTGGCTAATTAACGTCTATGGATTTACAAAAGAATTGCAGAAAATATATATATAGACCGAGACAGTGATAGGAATCAAATAAAATAATAGATCAAATTTAGTTTTAAATAATTTCACAAAATTTATTCATATAAATTATATATATAATGCCACTGTCTGCTTATATGAGACAGGGACGCATATTAAATAATTATTGGCATTAATTTCAATAAATGACAAAAGGTTTTAAAGCAAAGTGATATATTCTAATCCTTGGGCTAATAGCATTACGATAATGTGCTTGATGAGATAGGAACATGTGAGAGGTGCTTTGAGTAATTATACAAGTCTAAGAAAATATTTGAAAATTAAGTGTTCTAAAATATTTATTGATTTCGAGAATAGCACAGACAAAAGCTTACTAAGCAACAAAGTGGGAATGTGATCAAAGCATTTATTTGAGAATAATAATAATAGAATTGCATTGGGAGGTCAGTATTGCTGATAATGAATTTATTAAAGTTGGAGGGTGTGACACGTTTAAGTCACGGATGCTTTGTAAAATAAATATAAAATAAAACAATATTGAATATCAGGAATGATTACGAAGAGCATATCGCCGCTAACCCATAGGAGAGTATTTTTATGAACAGCTGAAACTTAGCGACTGGATGACGATTGCATTTAATTCCCAGGTGTGTCATTTGGTGACATACTCTGCCTGGAAACTGCAAAAAGGCGAAGAGAACAGCCTTAGCCGTGTAAAGAATCCTTGGAAAAATAAAACAAAGCGGTCTCAACAACCAATTCATTTACCAGCAATACAAGACGAGTGTATACAAAACATACTGAATGGGTTTTACTTGGATTAAGAGAAATACCCAATCAAATTCCCAGAAATTCATTTAAAAGGGTCCGCACATTCTCGACATCAATGATGAACTTTGTAATTAAAGTAGAACACGGTAAGTAAAATAGGAAAGTGCATGCTTGTGGGTTTGAAAATTAAGCATAGATTTATATATGCAATCATGCATTAGGGGACACACTTAATCATTGACCTTGCACATACTCTCATATTAGATTAAAATCAATAACATGTAGATTTTAAACTATGTGATTATATTATATATTAAAGAAAAGAATCCCCCTCAAATGAGTGATTTGCAAGATAACAAAATTGGAAAATTATAAATTTAAAATATGCCTTAATAACGGTGTCTTAGTTTCAATAAAGGGAATAGTTCACTTGGTCAAAGACAATTCTGACACATTATCATAATAAAATAAAAGAAAGCTTTATAAATAGAAAATATTAACCCAAGGATAGAGCAAAACTGTTGATTATATTTGAACACTTTAAAGAAGTACATAATAAAGTTATGTGAAATAAAAGAAAAACAATTTAGAATAGCTATAGCATATTAGTTAGGAATCACAAGAGCTCTTGGGTTAATTTAGGGTTACCTCTGGAGAAGCATTTTAGGCAGATTGATGGTCGTCAGGTTTTTATATAATTTAACAGCAAAATCTGGAAATGTTCGTATTTTTGGCAGCAGCAGCAGTTCCAGGGTTCCCTGTGTGATAACTTCCGATGGTCTATGGCAGCAGATGACCATTCCGGAGAGAAATAGCCTTCTCGCGCTCTACTCTGTCATGTCATGATTTACATATTACTAGACTAGAACTCAGAATGATTTCTCTTAGAAACATTAGAAGAAAAAAAACTCCAGAACAAAAGAAAACCCTTCTTTTTATAGTATACTTTAACAATAGAACTGCCTTGGAGCATTACAAAAATATATCGGACTTATCAGCTGTAATTAAATCATCCGAATGTCTAAAGGAATTCAACATTAATTAATTTCTTTTGTTAATTTCCCTGTCGACATTCGAATTACAGACTAGATTCAATTAAAAATTACTTTTATTAATTAAAGAAAACCTTAAGTGGACATCTGCTGTTTTTAGATAAAACTTATATAATATTAACTAATTAAACTATTGTCTCTCATTTATTTTAAAGAAATATTTGGAATGACTTTTATTAAATTAAACGAAAATTATTTTACTTTTAACTTGCAATATTTGAATCTATTTACTAAATGAATATTTACTAAATGAATTTTATTTTAAATCAAAATATATTATGACGGTAATATATTTGTAAATAGATTCAAACAAAATAACTTTAACAATTTATAATTTTGATATGTTTTAAAATGCATATCATAGTGTGTGCGCAATTACGACTTATATAACCTACTTTTTAATAAATCAAAATTATGTGAACATATACATAATCTATAATCTTTTATTTATTTGGGAATGACTAATATATATAATATGAGCATTGTACTCATGGTTTAAAATTAGATGGGATTTTCGGTATATAAGTGTATTGCAGACACACTACGATAGATTGGGGTTTAAACTAAGGTATGAGGGTAGAAAATAGGTAAGAAAAGGTGAAACGAAGATCTGCAAAGCAGACCTTACTGTTTCAATTACATCTTCCAAATTGCCCAGAATTTTAAATGAAGAAGTGAGAAACGCAATTAAATGTATGAAGAAAGAAAAGGCTCCAGGTAATGATGGAATTATAATTGATATATTAAAAGAAACAGGTGAAGAAACAGAAAATTTTTTAGCAAAGTTATATACCAAATGTCTAAATAATAAAGATGTACTGGATGATTGGAAGAATGCAGTAATAATATTAATATTTAAAAAAGGTGATAAAGAAGATATTAGAAATTACAGACGTGTCAGCCTTTTATCAGTTTTATATAAAATTTTTACCAAGATAATTACAACTCGTCTACAGAGAACATTGGATTTCCACCAACCAAGAGAACAAGCTGGATTTAAAAGTGGTTTTAGTACAGTAGATCATATTCAGGTACTGAGAGAAGTTATAGAAAGAACAAATGAATATGAGTTGTCATTATGTTTTGGATTTGTAGATTATGAAAAGGCATTTGATTCTATAAACATTTCTTCAGTGATTAAAGCATTGGATCATCAAGGTAAAGATCCAGGATATCGTCATATTTTAAAGAATATTTATAAAAATGCAACAGCAACAATTAGATTACATAATGACACTGGGAAAGTCAACATTGAGAAAGGTGTAAGACAAGGTGACTCCATATCTCCAAAACTTTTTACAGCAAGTGCTGCAAGAAGTATTTTGTCGATTAAAATGGGAAACTAAAGGAGTGAAAGTAAATGGAGATTATTTAAGTCATTTTGATTTCACAGATGATGTAGTTGTTTTTGCAAATAATGCTTAAGATCTGCAGGAAATGTTGCAGGAATTATCAGATGAAAGTAGGAAAGTAGGACTAAAGATAAATGTTAAAAAGACTAAAGTAATGTTTAATCGATTTGCTCAAAATATGAAAATTAAGATTGATTATGATGAATTAGAAGAAGTTAACAGTTACAAATACCTTGGTCAGATTATTAATACAAATGAAAACATAATGGAGGAAATTAATCATAGAATTAAACTTGGTTGGAGTGCTTTTGGTAGAAATAACTTGATACTAAAAGAAAATATGCCTGTGGGTTTGAAAAGGAAGGTTTTTAACAAATATGTTTTACGAGTTTTTACTTATGGAACTGAGACTTGGACACTCAATAGAAGAGCAATACAAAAACTTCAGACCACTCCAAGAAGTATGGAGTTATGTATGTTGGGAGTAACAAGAAGAGATCGAAAATGCAATGTATGGGTAAGAGAACAAACAGGTATTACTGACCTCATTGAAAAAATTAAAAGATTGAAGTGGAGTTGGGCTGGACATATTGCTAGAAGAGATGATAATAGGTGGACAATTGAAATTTTAAACTGGATTCCAAGAGATTGTAAAAGACCCAGAAAGAGACAACATGTGAGATGGTTGGATGAAATAAGAAAGTGTGCATGGGTGATGTGGAGAAGAGAAGCTAAAGATTGGAGAAGATGGATTAAACTTGGAGAGACCTTCATCCTGCAGTGGATTGATAATGATTGATAATGATATATATATATATATATATATATATATATATCATTATCAATCATATATATATATATATATATATATATATATTACCACTAGCCAAGCACTACACATTGTAAATAATTTCATCCAAAATTATTAAAATAAGAATCTTCATAGTGTACCAGTCAAAACATGTTTATCCATCTAACATGAGCTGGAACTCACAAAATGTACTTCAAACCCAGTCAAGCCCGAGATTTAGGTCAGAGACCAGCCTGGATTCGAACTCACTCTCTAAGCTCCAGATCAAACACCTAATGAATAACATAATAGTGATGGCACATCAGAATTAACTTTAATCCGGCCAACTAGCAAAGCTGAGCAAAACAATGAGACATCTATTAACTATGACTATATTAAAATATACATAAGCATGGCTGTAATATGTGGAAGTGGAGAAAAAGGAATTTGAACTACTCAAATAAGTTAGACAATAAAATATAGTTTAATATACTGACAAATTATTATACATTTATAAATTAATTATATACATTAGTGCGTGCATAAATGAGCAAGCAGTAGATAATTACATAGTGTCATTCACACTATTATTTTTCATATGCTCTTTATTAGCTAAATGATACTTTATAAATAAGCACAAATCTTTTGTGGGTTTAATATTAAAATGCCAATCGAATATTAGAAAGAATTACATAATACTGCCATTAACGCTTTGATTTATGGTTCTGAAACATGGTGACTAACATTATTTAGAGGAGCATTCTGGGATTCATTACAGATATAAGATAAATTATTTTCATGCCATTATGGTCATGAAAATAAATAAAATACATTTGAAAACATTTGATTATATTTGAATCTATGACAAAATATTTAATGAAAAATTATTTCAACAATAGTAAGACAAACGCTTTATTTTTCCCAAGGCATATACTTTTAAATATAGAAATAAGTTACGATGGTGAGATTGTATGATAAGATTGAAATAACATTAGTAATTAATCTAGCTATTAATATTTGGCATTGATATATATTTGGAGCAGAATGCATTTTAATATTAGAGCATTAAAACTGGATCATGAAGCAAAAGAAATACAAATACAAATAAGTTTGTGGTGCTGACATAATAGCCTAAAATAACAGGAAAAGTTGTGCTTCTGGCCAAAAAATGAAGTGGATAGGCATGCCGTGGTCATCGCCAATGTGCAGGCCTTTGATATGAAGAATGTGGATGTGCATAGCGTGTGCCAAACTTACGGGATCACCACCAGAGGCATTTTATATGAAATAAATGTGGCTGGGCATAGCATGTGCTAGACTTAGAGATCACCACCAGAGGCCATTTTATATGACATAAATGGTCCTGGGTAGTTTCAACTATCCTCAGGACAAGACTTGAGAAGAAATCTATGGGTTTGAGCTTGTCATAACCCCCAGATTAAGAAGCACATATATATAAATAGGAAGATCGGCTAAATGTCAGTAACGCAGTACGAATGAATGTCTCTAACAACATTGAAATCTAATTTACTGCTTTAAAATAGATGACCCTTATTTGAATGCTATAATTTATATAAAGAATATCACTATGCAGTTATATATATAGATAGAGAGATATTTAGATTAATAAAATATACATGAAGATTTTATTTAGTAAAAAAAAACATTAAGATTTATCCCCATCCCTTTTCTGATATTTAAAATAATTCAATCTCACCTTCATTGATTTTATAAGATTTGAAATTTTAAGAGTATGAAAAATGAAGTAAGATTAGCAGTTATATAGAAAACAAATTATAAGTCACCCTTTCAGAATTTAATAAATAATTATAAAATAAATGTTTCAGAGCGTTAATTAGCTTGAGTTCTGGATTTTTCCAGGGTAACAAATCCAGAGTTAAACACACACACACACACACATATATATATATATATAGGTTAAAACATAAATAGAATGTTGGCTCGTAAAACAATCTGGCAAATATGTTAATTAATAATGCATTATATTTTTAGGGGAGTTAATACCCTTGATGGATGAAGGTTTATTTAAAAGTAAGAAAAGATTTTAGGAATTCAACTCGTCTGATTGTTTGAGATTGGCAAATTAATAAGAAAAGCATATATATATATATATTATAATTGAAATAATATCTTTAACGGTTTACAAACAATTACAAACAATCTTTAAATCCGCAGAAGTACTTTCGGTTACTTTCTAACCTGCCTCGACTGCCATTAAATTCAAAAACTAAAAGCGGAAGCAAACATCATCAATTCAAATTCCACGAATCTCGTATTTTAATGTTAGAAGCTTGTCGATTTATTAAATGCATTTTATTCCTGTTTATAAAAATTGCCTCTTTAATTTTTAATTTTTATAAACAGGAATAAAACACATTTAATAAATCGACAAGCTTCTAACATTAAAATACGAGATTCGTGGAATTTGAATTGATGACATTTGCTTCCGCTTTTAGTTTTTGAATTTAATGGCAGTTGAGTTAGGTTAGAAAGTAACCAAAAATACTTCTGCAGATTTAAAGATTGTGTGTAATTGTTTGTAAACCGTTAAAGATATTATTTCAATTATAATTACAATATTGTTTTTAATTAACGGATATTTTATTTATTTTACACACGCACATATATATATATAAAATCAAGTAATAAATAACTATAAATAATTGACTGCACCAAAGTTAAGGAAAGTTAAGAGCATATGAGAGAGAATTAAATTTATATAAATTATTTAAGAGCAAATTACATGTTATTTATATAAAAAAACATATTAATTTAAAAGATAGTGAGGCTAGATTAATTTTTAAATAGTAGCATAAAGGTTACCTTGCAATTTTAAGAGTCCAAATTAAAATGTTGCACGGCAATTGAAATGAAAGTTCTTAAATAACTGCAAGCTTCTATTAGCATTAAAGTTCTTAGGTTGAGGTTTTACTTCCTCTTGAGCAGCAGAATGAGATGGCCACTGATGCTGATGACCCAACCAGGCAGAGAAGTGATGGATTTACGGCTACATTATTTAAGTTTCAAGCAACATGTCATACGTTTACAATCAATTCATTTCATAGTAGCTAATCTTTGTGATTCAAAATTCAGTCATTTTATACTTTTTCTTTTATCAGTTGTTTTTGAAGATGCAACAGTAAGATAACGTCCAAAAATAAATTCAAATCTATTTCCAGATTAAAAATAGATTTGACAAAATGTTTTAAACAAAATTATCTTTAATCTTAATCCCATTTTAAGTAAAAACTTTAATAAAAAATACCTTCCCCAGATTAAAACAATAGTGTTTCCAACCCTTAATTATTTTTAGACAATTAACTGTAGCATCTTCCATATTGGATTTTATAAAAATATACAGTTTAATAGAAAAAGTACTTTAAAAAGAAAAAGTTTAAAAAATGATGTATAATAAAATATTTAAAATCAATATTGTTAGTAAATTTTTGCTCCTATATATATTTGAAACACACCTATAATACTTTAATAAAAAAAACAACAACTAATAATTAATAATAGAATTAATAATCATAAAATTAATAATAAAATGTTATTGAAAGTTAAAATTGATAAATTTAGGTGCGCATTTTGAATATATACATATATATATATACATGACAAAAGGAGTGGGATTAGGATTTAAATATAGGTCAGTAGGTAGAAACATGAAGCACAATTTTAAGCTAAGATTGACTGCTTCAATAGATAATGCAAAAGTTTTAAAATTACTTTTAAAAATAAAATCATTGCAAGATCAGCTACTAATAAATGACAAAATAAGTTTCATCAAGGGAAATAAAGGTTGAATAAAAGAAAAAATGTATTCCCAGAGAAGCTAAATATGAATATATTATTATCATAACTCACAAGTGATTTTCAAAGAATTATTTTTAACAAAGTTGAAATGACATCAACATTCTCATATTAATACCAACTTATTAGTTAAACAAAAGATGACTATTTTTATTTGATCTCATTTTTTTAAATAGTAAATTAATCATCCATTAATTTTTAAAAAAAATAAAACTTTATATTAATTTTTCATTTTTGTAATTGTTAATCAAGCCATCTTACTATTATTACTCCATAAATAAGTTTATATTCTGTCTTAACTTACAAGGTTATTAACATTATTCAAACAGACTAACTCAGAATGGAGCTGTAAAAACTTTTGCTGTTTAGAATCCAAGAACAAAAAATATTAATCATTTAGAAGAAAATAATAAATCTAATCCTCATTGCTTTTGATTCTTTGTTAAAATATGCTTAGGAATTAAAACAAGAATGGCTTTTCACAGAAACTACTTGACATCTGATAACTTTGCAGATTATTTCACTGAATTCACTAATATTAAACTAGGTGTAAAAGTTCAACATTTTGATCAAGTTTATTCTAGTAGAACAGACAGTTTTATGACTTTTGTGGCAGAAGTTTTATTGATGACAGCATGCTTATAGTAAATCTACTGGGTATGATAATATCAATTTTCTCACATTACATAATTCAGATGGCAGTTTTTTTACTCCAATTCTTAAATATATTTTAAACATTTTTTAACAACTTACATTTTTTATCATATCTAATCATACTAAAGTGATTTTTGCACTTAAATCTATGTTACTTGGTTATGAGAAATATAAGCCAATCTTACTATTCTGCACAATTAATATAATTTTTGAAAAATATACATGAAATAAATTGATTATTATATTAGTTAAGTATAGACCATAAATGCAAAAAAAGTTTACTTTATAAATAATATTTATTTTATATAAAGTGCAGATAGTTAGTTGAAATTAAATTGAAAGGCTGCAAACCTTTTGAGCTTATTATAATACATATCTGACAGGCAATCAGATGTTACAATGGCTGTCTGAATAATGATCAAACTGTAAACATAAGACAGAGAATTTTACAAAAAAAGGCAGCATTAAATTAGTAAACCAGCATTGCTTCTATCAGGCAGACTGCTGATGTTCTGTCAGACTGAGGCTGGAACCCATCACATGCTCCAAAAACTGCTCAACACTGCATTGTCTTTATTAACAGATACGTATAGCAGGTGATTGACTTTAGATATGGGGATGACTAGATATATGTATCACTCACTGATAAAATTTTTGGCCCTATTTATATGATGACCTTGTTGTCATTTTTTAATTTTTTGAATTTGTCCACTGCTTTGATTAAATTCTTAAGATGCATTTTAATTAATCCTGCTGTTTATGGATTTTAATTAGTAGCCATTGCCAATCCCTGTTGTTTATGGATTTTAATTAGTAGACATTACTAATTTTATTATTTTGTAGCTTATTAGTATATGCAATCCTTGACGGAAATTTTTAACTTATAAATTTTCATTTATTTTTTATATTTAACTTTCATATTTTATTTCTTTAACAAGCACACATTTTATTATTTCTTTATGTTTACAATAAACTCATTATTTGTGCACACATATATTTATTTTATTTTAAATAAATGAAAAGAATTCTTTTTTAGTTTTTAATATTCCTTTTTTTTTCTCCTTTAAATTAAATGAAAAGAGAGTATTATTAATTTCATGTAAAAGATTCATTTTTAAACTTTTATAGTTTTAACTTTTCTAAGTTAAATTCTCTCCCCCAATTTGCTCTTAACCTTCTATTTTTTTTTTCAAACAAGATGTTTTTAATTTTAAACTCTTTCCATTATTTAAATATACATTTTTATTTTACTAGTTGCAATCAACAATTTTATGGAGCACTATTCATTAGTGTTACAATATATATATATATATATATATTGAACTGCCACTATTCATTAGTGTTACAATATATATATATATATATATTGAACTGCCCACCTTCCTTATTTTATATAACAATAAATAAAAATATAAAACATTATTCCTTCCTTACTAAAACCATCTAATCTCTGAAGGTGTCTGGTCCTCAGGTAGAGTGAACAAAATCATTGGCAGCAAGCTACCAATAACATAAACACTCGGCTACTAGACAAATACTGGCCAACTAAACACTTTATTTATTTTAAGGTAAATCCTTAAGGTACCAGTTAATCATATAGTAATTAACAATGTTTACCTGACCAGCAACAAATTTAGTACCTGAGATCCCAGCTAACTCATCAAATTATAGCTGCCTTTAAAAAAAACTCCACCCAATCTAAAAATTTTATTTTTAATAATAATGATGATTTACTGTCCGATAAACTTTGGCATCCTTAAATAACAAGTCTTTATTTTAAAAGAAAAAATTCCCCCTATTTTTTTCATTGTAACTTAATCATTTTTCAATAATAATTAAGTCTTTCCGTTCCCACTGTACTAAAAATATTATTTCAGCATAAATATGTGTATTCATATTTCAATATAAATATTTCAATGACAGTTTTAATCTTTTTTTTCTTAAAACAATCGTTTTGTTTTATAATTCAATCATGCACACTCTTCTCATTTAAATAAATGTTTTAATACATTATAAATAACTAAAAATATAAATAACATATTCAATTAAAATCCACACATACAATTAATGTCTCTGAATAAAGTTGAACGCAGAAGCCAATATCATTTATATCTTCCAGATACTAGTTGGTAAAGTTGAAAGTTTTTATTTATTTATTTATTTATCACAGTTTTTTTTTAAAAAAAACAAGAATTAAAGAATAGGAAAATTAAACATTACCTAGAATTTGAAATCTGATTTGACATATGTACAGCAATAAGTAATTTCTATAAAATGTCATCTCTAACCAGTTAGTGCTAAACTCTACACAAATTTCCCCTGAATTCATGATGTTACATGGCATTCGTGGCTCTTGGCATAGACACTCCATTGCTCCATTGACTTTATCCGAACATGGTTTTCCCTTCAAACTATCTGCTGATGGTATTGCAGATAAGGCTCCGGATAGCTGCATGATACGATGAATCTAACAATGCATCATTTTGTCTGAATAGCAATTTATATAATTTTCTTTTGATTCTTTGATTTTATAAAATATTTTGAAATATAATAATAATAATAATAATAATAATAATAATAATAATAGTAGTAGTAGTAGTAGTAGTAGTAGTAGTAGTAGTAGTAGTAGTAGTAGTAGTAGTAGTAGTAGTAGTAGTAGTAGTAATAATAATAATAATAATAATAATAATAATAATAATAATAATAATAATAATAATAATAATAATAATAATAATAATAATAATAATAATAATAATAATAATAATAATAATAATAATAATAATAATAATAATAATAATAATAATAATAATAATAATAATAATAATAATAATAATAATAATAATAATAATAATAATAATAATAATAATAATAATAATAATAATAATAATAATAATAATAATAATAATAATAATAATAATAATAATAATAATAATAATAATAATAATAATAATAATAATAATAATAATAATAATAATAATAATTCAATTCAATTCAATTTATTCTATGAAATAAAACAAAGTACATCACAAATATTTAAAAACTCCAAACAAGAAAAATCTTGTGTGTGGAATTTACATGTAAAAATAAATTAAATAAAAATACAATCAAAAACTCAAAAGAACAGTTTAGGAAATAAATAAAATTAATTAAATAAATAAAATAAATGCCAAAATTAATACATACTACACAACCATTGACACAAATATTTTTTGAATGATATATAAGAAATATTATTCAGATCAATTGAACATTCATATACAAATTTATTAAACAACTTTGACCCAGAATAAACATATTGTCTTCTACTAGATTCCTTAAAAAATTTTGGTAAAGGTAATTGAAATTTATTAGAAAGACGAGTATTTAGAACATAAACTCTAGAATTCAGAAAAGGTTTAGCACAAAAAATATCAAAAATAACTCTATATTGATATAAGTGATTTACATCAAATAAACCAAATGCAATATAAATATCTCGAACAGAAGAGGAACGAGATCTACCAAAAATAATGCGTAAAGTATAATTTTGCAAAACACGCAAAGAAGATAAAATATGTGGAGAAGCATTACCCCAAATAATGATATTGTAAGATAAAATACTCTGATAACAGGCAATGTAAATAAAAATGAGAGCAGACCTAGGAAGAAATTTAACTAAATAATAAAACATATAGTTTAAATTACGTAACCGTTGACAAAGATAGGTAATGTGATTTGTCCAGGACAATCTGGAGTCAATATATATTCCCAAATAACAATAATTATCTACCAAAGGAATATTCTCACAAGTACATATACTATTATAATGCAAAATATACTTACAGCAAATTTTAATCTTAAGAGAAAAAAAGTACGCTTGTAAGAAAAAGAATAGCTTTTGTTTTATCTAAATTGACCAACAATGAATTATATGCCAACCATTTACCAATTGAGTCCAAATCCTCATTCACTAATTTTTCAAGAAGATTATAAGAAACAGCATTGCAAGATAAAGCAATATCATCAGCAAAACCAAAAATCTTAGAATGTAACTTCAATGAAAATAAATCATTAATATAAATTAAAAACAATAGAGGACCAAGTACTGAACCTTATGGAACTCCAGAATTAATCAAGACAACATCACTGATAGTACCATAAATATTAGTAAACTGTTTCCTATCATTTAAATAACTCTCCAACCAACTACCAATAGATCCACGAAAACCATACAAGTAGCAACGCTTAATCAAAATATTATGATTAACAGAATCAAATGCTTTAGATAAATCAAGATAAATAGCCAATGTTTTAAGTTCCTGATCCAATGAAGATGTTAAATACTGAACATGATGTTTTAAAGCATCTAATGTACTTCTGCCAGGAAGAAAACCATATTGATAGTCAGATAAAATTTTATTTTTAAACAGAAATGACAACATTTGATCCCTAACAATCATTTCCAATAATTTAGAAAAAACAGAAATAATAGCAATTGGCCTATAATTGACCATAAGAGTAGAATCACCCTTTTTATAAACAGGAGTAATAACATTAACTTTCAGACATTCTGGAAATGATCCAGACTGCAAAGATAAATTAAATAAATGAACTAAAATAGGCAAAAATGCAACCTTATTTTCTTTAAGCATCTTAGGTGTTATACCATCTAGTCCAAAAGAAGTGACATTTTTTAAACTATCAATTGCTACAGACAACTGAGATTCAGAAACATCAGAATATAAAAAAGAATTCAAACTTGAATAAGAAGACAAAATCTGCTCAGGCACATCACGCATCGATAAATTTACAAAATACTCATTAAACCGATCAGCTAAATATTTTTCATTATTCTGTAACTCAATTAAACTTTCATTACATTTAATACATTTAACACGATCAGGAGAAGATTTTTTAATCAAAGAATTTATTATTCTCCATTTCAAAAAAACATTTTTATCACTAAGAAATTCTTGACAATATCTAAACTTCAACTTTCTAATATCAGACTTAATTTCAACATTAAGTTTTTTTAAAACATCTGATGAGCCATCCAAAGATTTTAATACATTTCTCTGATTAATTTTACATACCAGCGCATCTGTCACCCAAAGAGATCTTCTTCTATTCTTACTTGTCAATTTTAAATGAAACTTTGCTTTAGCAATTAAATCTAAACAAATAGCTTGGAACCCCAAAAATGCATCATTTACATTATCTATCATAAAAATCTCATCCCAATTCTGAACAGATAATAAATAATTCAATTTAGAAAAAGATAATTTCTCAACATATGCACAAACATTAATATTATCCATACAATTCAATATTTTTAATTCAGTAGCAAAATGATCTGTAAGAAATAATTTAGAAAGAGACGAATCAGAAAATAAACTGCAGCTTAATCTAACAAAAATATGATCTAAAAGAGATTGAGATATAGGAGTAATACGCGTAGGTGAAAAAAGCGTTTGACTAAATCCATAGCTATAAAGTAAATTTAAATAATCTATAGTAGACTTACAAGCATTATTTAACAAATCAATATTTAGATCACCCATTAAAACAGCAGATTCTGAACCCAAATCTAATAACAAAGAATCAAGTTCAGTAACAAAATCCAAAACTTTACTTGTACATGATCTATATATAGCCAAAATAGAAAGCACACATTTAGGGAGTCTCAAAGTTAATAAAATACATTCTGCAGTATTAAATAAATGTTGGAATATTGAAAGAAAAGTCTAAACCGGTTTTTATAAAAATCATAACACCACCAGATCGTAAATGCATACGAGGAGAAAGTATACTCGTATAGCCATTCAAACTATATAAATTTTGTTCTTGTAAAGAAATCCAAGTTTCCGTTAAAATAATTATATCAAAATGAAATAAAGGAAAATTATTTAAATAAACTACAAGTTCATCAAAATGACATCTAATGCTATGTATGTTTAAATGAAATAATTTAAGTGAAGCAAAATCTTTTTCCTGAGAAATCAAATCAGAATTTATCATAATAAATAAATTTCAGAATGACTCCAAATCACTTTCATTTCTAATTAAAACACGAGGAGAATTATAATCTTTTCTCACATACACTGATCCATTATGAATGAAAGCAAAACCTTGACCAGAACGTAACTTTTGTTTCGCCAACCATAAAAGCCTTCTATTGAATGGAGTCAAACACTGATTAATATAAATACGTTTGTTATTATTAACCCCAGGCAAAATTTGAGAAACTGTTAAAACAGATTTTTTATTTATTAAAAACTGTATGGCAGAATTTCGTGATTTAAAACGAGCTACAACAAAACCTGGAGCTCCTGATTTATTTTTTGTACAAAAAACGTTTTCCAAATCTACAGCGACATCTGTAACACCGAGCTTGTCCGCCACGTTAGTTAAAATTAACGGCAAATTTTCATTTTCTTGAAAAGGCAAACCCTGTATTTCAATTTCATGATCCAGATTAAATCGTTCCATAGAATGTAATTTATCTTTCAATAACAAAATCTCATTCTCATTTGAAGTACAAGAATTAGAAAGACGAATTATTTCTAGATTATTCCGATCGACATTTTCACGTAAAGAAATAACTTCTGTCCGCAAATTAGCAACTGCTTGAGATAACTCTGAAATTGTGTTGTGAATCACCGGCAATAATTTTAATTTATCCAAAATTTCCTCCAAAATTAAATCAGGTGAATTTTTAGCAGTCATAGATGAATCCAAAACATCACTAGCCTTAGAAAAACTAACTCTACAAGCAGCACACCTCCATTCTTGCTTCTTTTTTATAGACATTCTTCGGTAAGTAGTATCACTCAACGATGCACATGCAAAGTGCATACCGGACGTACAACCAAAGCAGGATACGAAATTACCATTTTTTGGTAAAAGTTCTTTACAAATAGAACATGAATCCATCATTAAAAATTTAAAAAATCAAGAGAACAAGTAAACAAGTCTTTGCACTAGAAGAACCGGAAGTAGTAATAATAATAATAATAATAATAATAATAATAATAATAATAATAGTTGTAGTAGTAGTAGTAGTAGTAGTAGATAGTAGTAGTAGTAGTAGTAGTAGTAGTAATAATAATAATAATAATAATAATAATAATAATAATAATAATAATAATAATAATAATAATAATAATAATAATAATAATAATAATAATAATAATAATAATAATAATAATAATAATAATAATAATAATAATAATAATAATAATAATAATAATAATAATAATAATAATAATAATAATAATAATAATAATAATAATAATAATAATAATAATAATAATAATAATAATAATAATAATAATAGAATAATTAAAAACACTTACTTCGGATATACTATTCAGGATTTTCAAAAATTAATACAGTCATTTGGCAAAGCTATTTATATAAAACAAATCTACTTATCCGACACCCCCATACCTGTTTTCAGCAACAACTTTCATTTCAAAATAAAGCTGAATGACAATGTAAACCCGGAGGATATTCCAACACAAATAATTGACCAGAATGCAATACTGACTATTCACATAAAAGGATTAAGGCCGAGATGTTTTGCGTGCGGTGAAACCGGACACTTGACAATCGATTGCAACACCAAAATCAACCAAAAAAACCAACCAAGCTCTGAAGATCAACCAACAGAAGCTCACCAACCGGAATCAAACAGTTCAAAACAGATAACGAAAACAACTAATAAACAAGAAAAAATTAATAAAAAAACCACAGATCAACAGCAATTGAATAATAAAAAACTGCACACACGTTGCCAGCACCTGAAATTCTGGATTTATCAACAAAATCAACCAATAGAATTCAAACCCCCACTGATAAAAAAACAGAAAGTCAACAACCTCAAGAGGCTCCAATGGAAAAAATAGTGCACAATCTAAGTCAGCCTACCAAAAATACCGATGAAAAAGAGATAATAAAAGAACAAATAAACTCACACAGTAATAGTGATCAAGAAAAAATATATATAACACACCAAACACCCAATATTAAAAATAATACAACAATGGAAATTATGGAAGCTATCACCCCAAATATGCCTCAAATCACCAAAGCTGACACAGAACAAAGAAGAAGACCAGGCCGCCCACCAAAGAAAAATAGAGGGCCCAAAAAAATCAAAACAGAAGCCAACCTTAGCCTTTCTGATCACAACAATACAACTACAGTGGAAACAGATGAAGATCTGGAAATGGAATATGAGAATGAATGGGAAGAAACACCAGATCAACCCTAATATTTAAATCTCAACCAAAAAACATATAATGAAAATAAAAATTGTGGCAATCAATGTCAGGGGTTTGAACTCAACCTCAAAAATTAATAAGTTAAAACATTGGATCAAGGATATACAACCACACTTGCTTGGTATACTTGAGACAAAAATTTATGCTGGATCACAAACTGACCCAGCCAAACATTTAAATATGGAAGGTTTCTGTGCATGCTCCAGAGACTCTTCCTCTCCCTCAGCTGGCACTGGACTCATAATTTCTAGAAATTGCCCATTCACAACATTCAAAATAATTCACATTGACATGAACTTATTAATTGCAACCTTCAACCAAAAAAGCATAACAATAAATCTGGTTTTTGTATATATGCCTTTACAGGATAAAAAAATAGATACCATAATTGCAAACATTAATTCAAGGTTAGCTACAACTTCAAACCCAACCATCTTAATTGGAGATTTTAATTTAAAATATCAGGAATTTACCCAACGTTGGCTTCACAAGATCGGAAGAGCACTCGTGTAGTGGCCAACGTTTTTTGCCAGATAATGCCATCTCTTTCCACAATAATCGCTTCTCTTCACTTATTGATCTGTGCTTTTATTCTCCAATGCTTCACCACCTTATTGAAATAAAACTAACTCCCTCAACTTTTTCCGATCACTCAGCTCAAATAGTCACAATTGACTGTGCCCAAATTCAAATATCACCCTTTCCACTTACAAGAACAATAAGAGTTTTACTCCCAGAAACAACCCCTGAATTTCTGTTCTCTGAGACCTACATAATGCTAAACAAAATCAAAGATATGACTTTGAACCCGGTCCAGAAATATCTAGCATTTATGGGAATGTTGTCCTTTAACATCAACCATATAACAAAAAAACAACCTCCACCATCAAGACTTTTGTCTCTGGCAGATCAGTTACACCAGAGAATAATCATGATTAACCCATCACACTGCACCCAGCAGTATATATATATTCAAGCGTACACATGCATACAATAAAGCATGTGAAGAACTCAAAAGCTATCTGAAGATAAAGTAAAGCAAGGTATGCCCTACCAGGCCACACACTTGGACAAGAGATTATATAAGATGGGCACTGGGGAACCAACCAGATGTAAAAGTGCCAATGGCACTATATACAAATAGTGGAACATATGCAGGACACAATATGATTATGCCAATTTTTGAATATTTTAAAGAGAAATTACAAGAAAGACAACCATATAAAATACCACATAATCTGTTTGGCCCACCAGAGACAAAAACCCCATTCACAAAAGATCTATTCACAACAAAACTAAATACTATTCAAAACGCTTGCCATCCAGGTAGTCCTGGAGTTCCATTGTTTGTATTAAAGCATCTAAGCAAATTCACAACAGAATATTTGTGTCAGTTAGCAAACCATCTAGTGCAACAAATTCAACCCATGGAGGGTGTCTATCCAATAGCCATAGTACCCTATAATAAAAAGAAAGCAATTATTCCACCTATTACAGACCTCAGACCAATATCTATGGGACCCTTGCCCAATCAAAATTATGGAGAAAATTATTAAAGATGAAAGTGAACTGTATATAATGCCACTTATCTCCGAAGCACAATATGCAAAGAAAAACTCTTCAACAACAGAAGCAGCTTTATTCTTCAAAGCAATTCTAGCAACAGTAAAACAGCGGAAAAAATATGGACCCGTTGTTGTGCAGCTTGATATAGAAGCTGCATTTGACTCAGTCAATATATACACACTTCTAAAAATGCTAAAAGACACAGAAATTTCTAGAACACATCTATATATAATTGCTAACCTGCTTCTGAACAGAGAGATCCATATAACTTTAAATGGAAGAAACTCACCATCTTTCACACCCACCAAATCTATATCCCAAGGATCCCCTCTTAGTTCACTATTGTTTATATTTTACATCAATCCCCTTATTAAAAGCATACAAAATGCATTTACTGGGATCGAGAATACCAGACACAACACAGCGCACTACATGCATCGGCCTATATGGATGATGTTACCATATTCCTAACATCAAAAAAAAAACAAATACCGCAACTCCAAAAGATATTACAAGAATATTCACAAAAATATGAATTATCATTTAATCCAGCAAAAACCACAGCCTGGTCTCTATACACTGGTAAACCATGTACATCAATTTACAAATCAAAACCAAACTCTTTCCTTGGGTTCCCATTTCATATGGGAATTACAGGAATGAGATGTCATATCCAAAATAAACTTAAAGAAGAAGCCACAAAAATTATAAACTCCTTGTCCAAGGCATATCTTTCACTATATTCCAAAGTACAGTTAATTAACCAGCTTATCACAACCAAAATAACTTACTATGTACCGGTTATTACATTCTCAAAGGGGTTCATTTCAAAAATTAAAACCATATATAATAATATACTTTGGGCCAGAAAAACAATAGCAATTTCCACAAAAAAACTTAGCCAACCTCTAATAAAAAATGGACTTGGCTTGCACAACATCAATGTTTTTCATATACAGAAGTTAAGGAACTCAATAATCACAATACTTGCCAAATACCCCAAAATTAACCACTTGCTAGAAGTTACTCCAACAGATAGACCACCTCCAAAAGGTTCCTTTTTCACCAACATTATATACCAATGCAAAACCACAGACAAGATTCCAGAACAGTATTTGCATAAGTATTCATACTGGGATATTTATGGTTTAATAAACAGAGAAGCAGATACTAATGTTATACAACCTATGCTAGGAATTAACAACAAGAGACTACTCAAGGAATATAAAAAATGGGCTCTAGAGCCCAAATACTTTGATTTTATCATGAAAATCAATCTCATTGCCTTGCCAACAACCCACTTTCTTTATCATAAAAGAATGTATATATCTATTGACCCCTTCTGTGGACTCTGCCATTGAGCAGAAGAGACACTGGACCACTTTATTTATCAATGTGTAGCACTTAACCAAACACGACAGATGATGTGTAACACCTACAGAAAACTGGGTACAATCATTAATCACATAATAGCTGCTTTTCAGGGAAGATCAATACCTAGCATTAGGGCAGCCACATTTGTTCTATATGCATATTGGTGCACCCGATGTACTTTCTTAATTGGCAATAACACCAGACGACACCCAGCTACATTTAGCAACAAACTGCTACACATTCAAAATAGAGATAAAATAATAACCAACCCCCACTTATATGCAGCAACATGGTCATTGTTAAAACAACCATCAATGCTGTGAATGCTGCAAAGAAAAACTATCATACAACTAACATTCAAAGTGACATGCGGACAAAACTAAATAAGCTCCTCAAATGTTAGAACTCTGATTATTTTTGCTTTTTTAATTTTTATATTGTTATAGTCCATTAACCACAAAGTGTAACCACTAAATTCATTTATATGTGTTTACCCTAATATTATTCATTGTATGTTAAATTTCAAATTTTTCTAGATGTAAACTTATGTAAACCATTGAGATCAATAAAGCCTTTATTGAAACACGCCCCCCCCCCCCACACAACAAAAAATAATAATAATAATAATAATAATAATAATAATAATAATAATAATAATAATAATAATAATAATAATAATAATAATAATAATAATAATAATAATAATAATAATAATAATAATAATAATAATAATAATAATAATAATAATAATAATAATAATAATAATAATAATAATAATAATAATAATAATAATAATAATAATAATAATAATAATAATAATAATAATAATAATAATAATAATAATAATAATAATAATAATAATAATAATAATAATAATAATAATAATAATAATAATAATAATAATAATAATAATAATAATA
>JAQFVV010008261.1:0-36113 GCA_028023455.1 Epiperipatus broadwayi
ATATATTCAATTAAAATTTATACATAGCCACATATAACTTTGTAAATAAAATTTTGATATTTTTTTTTACATAATTTGTTGTATATCATTGCTAATTTCTCTCATATCTTTAAACTCTTTATTCTTAAATTTAATGAATTTAAAAGACTTTAATTTTATGAATACTAGTCATGAAAATGTTCACAAATTAAGTAAAAAAATTAAAGAAATGTTTTTATTCATATTAATATATTGAAAAGTAAAAAAAAGTCCTGATATTAAAAATAAATTTTCTTTTGCTTTTACCTATAAAAACATGTGACAATTATCTTTATAATTTCCAAAGAGTCATTTAATTAAACTTAGAACTAATATCAACTTTGAATAAATTAACATTGATATAAGAAAATGGGAAATCTGACTTTTATATTTCTAAACATAATCACTCAACTGTTTTATTTGTAAAAACTGAAGAAATTTTTATTTTACCTTTTACAGTATTTCCTTTGATTCCTTAGTGCATTTGTGTAAATATAAATATTTCTTTAAAATTAACATGTTTTATTTTTTACTTTTTAGTTTTATAAAAAAAAAGTTTAGAAGCAATTTACTATTACTAGATGGCAGTACTTTAAAAAGTACATTGAGTTAAAAGATTTCTCAAACAGATGGTTAGATTAAAAAAACAGATTAATGAAATAAAATAATACAATATATATACTATATTTCAAACTGATTTTTTTTTGTTTCTGTGTTACCATGTATATACATTTTAATCACACCATCATGCAAATGTTATTATTTATTTTGCTAAATTAATTTTTTATTTCTAAACTGGACATTAAAGAATTCTATATCTGATATTTGAGATCAGAATTTTATATACACTTTTGGAATTTGATTTATCTAAGCACAATTAATATAGAAAATTTGCAACTTTAATTATTTTTTATTTTTCAATGTAATTATTTATATATAAGTATATCTGCATTTATATAATTATGCACATGCATAATTATGTTGTGAAGATGTGATTAGAAAAGTTTGTGAGAAGTCCATTTTATTTTCCAAATTTTTGCTTTACTAACAATCAAGAGCAACCTACAATTTTTTAAAAGAATGTTTTAATCTCTGAGTGACTTTTTTTCAATAAATATCAATTAATTAATTTTCTATGGTTTATGAAGTAAAAGGTTCTTTGTACTTCTTTGATTTATAATTCAATATATTATGAAATTGTGTTTTATCTACTTGAATAGAGTTAGTCAAAGCGTATCTACAATTGCTTTAAATGAATGTTTTGCCAATAGTTATAGAATTTATTATGAAATTAGATTTGATTTTGTTATTAATTTGACTTTTTCTCAAAGATTTTCTTTTTCTGATAAAAATGAAATTTATTGACTAACTTATACTGGTATAGTTTGATATGAGTATAGCATGCAACAGTATAAAACATAAGGGCAATTTTTTTTCAAATAGCTTTATTTTTGTGTTCCAAGAATATGTAAAGGAAGTTTAAGTACATCTTTAAAAAATATTACACATGCAAAAAAAAAATTGAAGTCGAGTTTTTTCGTGTGATTATACAAAATTAAGAAAACTGATATATTATATACAATGATCAAATATCCAATATAAAAATAATTATTTGTTCACAATGTTGTTATTGACATATACTTAATATAATAATCAATCTAAATAAAATTGAAACAAACAACTAATTATATTTACAATTATTTAATTATCAAGTATGATAAAATAAATATAAACATTGTAAGTGGATGTCTATTTTATATTCAAGGGATGTATATAAAAAGTTAATAAGAGAGAAGTTACCAGATGTTATAAGAATAACATGGGAAAATAATAAGTCTTTGGGTTGATGGTTATGTAATACAAATAAGATAGATGGTACGAAGAGTAAGAGAGGAATGGTTTGTAAAATTGAATGTGGGAGTGTAATAAGGTATATATATATATATATATATATATATGTGTGTGTGTGTGTGTATGTGTGTGTGTGTGTGTTAAAATGAAGATTTTCACAGGTTAAATATATAAAAAACATATTTTGTGGATTCATCCATGTTAAAAACTTTTAATATTAATATACTGACATTTCGACTTGGTCACAGAAGTCATCCACAGAGTTATCAAATTAGTGATTGAAGCGCCTCTACAACCGTCTTTCTACCTTTTATAACTCTGTGGATGACTTGTGTGACCAAGTCGAAACATCAGTATATTAATATTAAAAGTTTTTAACACAGATGAACCCACAATATATATATATAGGACAGACATGATGAATGATAAGTGATAGAGGGAAGGAGCATGATAGAGCGATTAATAGAAAAGATATTAGGTCACTTACATGCATAAATTATTTGGATACTGGTCATAAAATGTGGTGTGCAAAGAATATTAGAGTTGTAAAACATGAAAAAATATCAAAAAAGAACGTGTTGTGAAAGTTTATATATTCAGAAAAATTTCGATAGATGTGTAAATAAAGTTAAAAGTCCAGCAAGGTTAGGTGAAAAATGGGCATTATTAGATAATTGGAAGATTTAAAAATTATGGTAAAAATCTAGGGTTGAATTGTGAATGAGGGTTTATAAAAGGGAAGGGGAAGTTGAATATTTATTTATTTAGGTATATTAATATATATATATTTATATAGTTTTAAGTTATTATTATTTTATATTATTTTATTTTTAATTTTGTCATTTGTTTATATATTTATATGTATAATATTAATTATATTGTTGAAGGTAAAATAATGTCTAATAGGTGGAGTAAATGTAGTTAATAGGTCATGTGATGTATAAAACTTTATATCTTGAAAAGGTTTCAATAAGAGATGGAAGCCGGTTGATAATTAAATAATTGTAAATATAGTTAGTTGTTTGTTTCAATTTTATTTAGATTGATTATTATACTGATATATTAGTCTTTAATCGAGGTTTAATTAGATGTAATCTCTAGTTTAATAAATGATTAGTTATAGTATGCATTTATCTGAAGTGATTGATGTCAAAGTTGTAAATGCAGAAAATTTGACAATTGTAGATGGAACTGTAATAAATAATTCATATATGAGTCAAAGTGCATACCTTGATGCTTGTAATTATTAATAAATCATATATATAATAGCTTAATTTACTTATTTAAAACATATCGTATACATTTTTTTTATAAAAATAATGCAAAACTTTTTATACTGCAGCGATGTTTTAAAATATTCTCTTATCCTCATGGTTCAATTTTTATTCAGATTGTATTGAAAAAATAGATATTAATATGATATCAATTTAAATTAGATAGTTCAATGCAGTCCATTAATAATAATAAAAAAGTAAAATATATGAGAAAGAACATTGTTTTGTGTCCATTTTTTTTAATGAAGCCACTTTTTAGAGAGGAGTAACATTATTCCCATCTTCAAAAGGTAGAAATCTTTAAAATAGTACGCCCTTAATCAATAAAAATTATCAACCAATTGTATAAATATAAGCTATTAATTAAATAAATCTTAAAATATAATATGATTTTTTTCATATTTTGTCAGTCATTAGTACATTACTGTTTTACAATGTTTTAAAATAATAATATTTAAAATTATTCATTTTTTATATATTTAAAAATATTCTAGATCTTTTCTTTATTACAATTATATATTGTTAATATTTCACTTAAAAATATTATACAAATAATCAGTAAAACTAATTTTCATTAGATGATCAGCATCACGTGATTGCTCTAAAAGCTTTATGTTTTTCAAATGTAAATAGATTGAACATTATCTATTTTATAATCATTGCACATTTGCTTCTAATCTTTATAAAGATTAATGTCAATGACTCAAATAAATTTATCACTTAATGGAAAGATTAATTATGCTATTTCAATAAAACAACATAAAAATAGAGCATTAGGGATAAAATTAATAAAATTTGTCAACAATGTAAGATTAAAATTATGTTAGTATTAAAAAAAAGAAATATATGTTTATCCAATTGGCAAACATCATTAAAGATATTAGAAGCTAACAGCTAATAATTTTCCACACCTAATGGAAAGTTTATGTTTGAGTTATTATTTTGTCTGATTAAAATTATTACACAAAAAATTGTACATATTCAGATATAACACCTTTTAGATTACTTAAATAACAATAAATTAACAAATCACTTTAAAAAGATTATTTTTTTTACACAGTCATTAAGTAGGTAAAGTGAATTTATATTTAAATACAATATATTATTTTTATATGTTTGTAACATTTTATTTTATTTTTTATACACATTATTCAAAATATTCATTTTTATACAAAAAAAAATATACTCTTTTATATATAATTTGCAAACATAGTTTTCGGAATCTTGCATTATTTTGATTATATATATTTATACACAAAAACCTTTAATTAATTGTATTTAAACTTTAATATAAAATTGAATGTTATGGCAGTATATAAATAGAGATTGCCTTACTTTGTGGGGTAAATGCTCAACTAGTTTTAAGGCTGTTGATAATATTGGTTATTAGTTAAATGTGTGACTAGCAGAAAATTGATTTTTTTTAAATCAAACATTGATGTTCCAAAGATGGTAAGTGACTAATGACACCTTTATATATATATATATATATATATAAATATGTCATTATATATATATATATATATATATATATATATATATATATATAATTCGATATCTGTATTTCTTCAAATCAATATATGTAATCTTATAATTGAATATTTATAAATACAGCAATTAGATATAAGTAAAGTATAACTTTAAACTTTTTATCCACTTAGGAGCGCTTTTGGATATCCTCATAGTCTTTGTCAACTAACACTTTGAAAGACTAACATTCCCACAATTTCATGATCTTAATGTTTGCTGCCTGTCTGTTAACACAAACAAGATTTAATTAACAGACAGACAGCAAATGATATGATCATGGAATTGTGGGAAGGTTAGCCTTTTAAAGTACAGGCAGCAAACATTAAGATCACAGAATTTTGGGAAGGTTAGCCTTTCAAAGTGTTAATTGACAAAGATCACAAGGATAGTCAAAAGTGCTCCTAAGTGGATAATTTTTTTGAAGTTATACTTTACATATATCTAATTACTGTATTTATAAATATTCAATTATAAGATTACACACACACACACACACACATATATATATATATATATATATATAACAAAACAAGGCACAAATTTTGCAACTTGCCTTTAAGCCTGTGCAAAAATGTTCACTAGATGGAGTTTAACACTAGCTCCAAAATAAGCTTTAATTATAGGTGCAAACAGAGAAAGAATTCAAATTTCTTTCAGAAAATCCTCATTTCTAGAGCAATTGGTTTCGAGCTTAATGGCTCACCTCAGTGAAGAGTTAGGATTTCAGAAACTAGATGTAAAACTCCAACTCAGAGCACTTATTAAATACATTACTATCAGTTTGAAAACTTGAATTTTTCAGACATGTAAATGTCTTCAAATCCAGCCTTACAAACTAGGTAGCTATATGAATCTGAACTCAGTTCAGTTTCACCATATATTAATAGCTAAAGTAATATTACATTACAAAAGCCTTCAAAGGTACACTAATAATAATTAATAAAACAAGGTACAAATTGTGCAACAAGCCTTTAAGCTTGTGATAAAAATATTCACTAGATGGAGCTTACCACTAGCACCAAAACAAGCTTTAATTATAAGATGAGGATTTTCTAATAGAGATTTTGAATTCTTTTGTCTGGAGATGAGAATTTTCCGATAGAGATTTTGAATTCTTTTATGCGGAGATGAGGACTTTTTGATAGAGATTTTGAATTCTTTTGTCTGGAGATGAGGATTTTTCAATAGAGATTTTGAATTCTTTTTGTTGGCACTTATAATTAAAGTTTGTTTTGGAACTAGTGGTAAGCTCCATCTAGTGAACATTTTAGCACAAGCTAATGAACATTTTAGCACAAGCTTAAAGGCAAGTTGCACAATTTGTGCCTTGTTTCATTAATTATTATAAGTGTACTTTTGAAGGCTTTTGTGATGTAATATTGCTTTAGCTATTAATGTATGGTGAAACTGAACTGAGTTCAGATCCATATAGCTATCTGTTTTGTAAGGCTGGATTTGAAGACATTTATGTGACTGAAAAAATTCAAGTTTTCAAACTGATAGTAACGTATTTAATAAATGCTCTAAGTTGGAGTTTTAGATATAGTTTCTGAAATCCTAACTCATCATTGAGGTAAGCCATTATGCTCAAAACCAATTGGTCTGGAGATGAGGATTTCTGATAGAGATTTTGAATACTTTTTCTGTTCGCACTTATAAGTAAAGCTTGTTTGGAGCTAGTAGTAAACTCCAGCTAGTGAACATATATATGTGGATCATTAAAATTATTAATACTCATATAAAATAAATAAATTTTAAACAAAAATAAAACACTTGATATGTTTGTAAGGTTCACTACGTGAAAGAAGATAGAGTAATTGAACAAAAGAATACTATAACCAAACAATATTTGATTATCATGGTCCAGCACTTCAAATTTGATACAACTTGTACCATCATTATCATTTTCAACTATTACTGACCCACTGAAGAATAATGTTTTGTCCAGATTTTCCATTACCTACCTTGTTTCCCATAATACATCAGCAACTTATTTGTTTCATTCATCTATCTCACATATTTTAAGATCTTTTTATTCTGTTGTAATTCAGTTTAATACTTCAACTGTCAATCAATAAGAACCTCTTCTAGCAATATGTCCAAATCAACTTCATTTCAATTTTTTGATTCTTTCAATTATTTCAATGCTAAATTTTTGTTCTCTTGCCCATGTATACTATTATCATTTTCTTCTTGCTGTTCCTAACACATATCTGTCTATACTGCATTGAGTGTTCTGAAATTTTGTAATTGTCTTTTTGTTAAATGTCCATGTCTCAGATCCATAAGTAAAATTGATGAAATACATCTTTTAAAAATTTGCTTTTCCAAAACCATAGAGATATTTCCTTGTAATATTAAGTTCTTCTACTAAATACATTCAAAAAAAATTTAATTCTATAATTGATTTCATCTATTATTTTTTTGATCCATATTAATAATTTGACTAAGGTATTTATAATTAACTTCTAACTTATAATTATGATTTTTTTTTTTTTCAGCAAAAATCATTTGAAAATTATTGTAGTCTTTTTAGTATTTATCTTTCCATTTTAATCCACAACATACTTCTTGTAAAACTGATGTAAAAAAATTGGAGAAATGGAGTCATCTTGTCAGACATCATTCTCAATGTTAAAATTATTAATATAACTATGTAATTTAAAAGATAACTGTTGCATTTTGATAAATATTCTTCAGAATATGCCAGTATTATGGATCTATAACTTGATGATCCTATGCTTTAATTACAATAGAATGTTATATAATCAAATGCCTTTTTGTAATCTACAAATCCAAAGCACAATAGCATATCATATTCATTGGTCTTTTCTATAACTTTCCTCAATACTTCTATGCAATCCATGATATTAAACCACTTTTAAATTCATCTTGTTTTTTTGGATGATTAAATTACAAAATTTGCTGTTCACAATTTGCAATTATCTTGGTCAAGATTTTATATAGAAATGATAGAAAACTGATAGGTCTGTAATTTTAAATAACTTTGTTATCATCTTTTTAAAGTATAAATATTGCTATTTTATTCTTCCAATTATATGTAAAACCTATATTATTTAGGCATTTAGTATGTGATTTTGTCACTTGTTTTATATTTTTCATTTGAATATCAAGAATATATCCATCATTTTTTGTAATTTTTCTTTAATAATACATCTTATTGTTTGTCTCATTTCTTCATGTGCTTGTCAATACAAGATATAATAACAATAAAATATACTATATATATATTATATATATATATATATATATATATATATATATATATATATATATATATATATATATATATATATATATATATATCAAATGCATTCACTGGGAAGCAAACTCTGGCCAGGCTGCCAATGCTTGACTTCTTTTTCTTTTTTGTTTTTATTACTACATAATTCTTTATATAAGTGTTTTACATATTTGCATGATGTCATCACTCTTTTTAATAATAATTTTATCTTTTTTTATTATTTCAGAAATAACTTTTCTTCTATAACCAAGATGTTGTTTTACAATTTTGAGACTTTTAACCTTTTTTGTAGTTTCCCTTGCCAATTCACAATTATATTTTCTTATTACTATTTTCTATACACTTTTACAAAACTCTAAATATTCAATTTTTCTTATTGAATTATTTTTAAAAAATATTAATATTCTTTCATTTATTTATATATTGTTCACAATAGTAATTTCACTAGAAAATTGCCTTTATTTTGGACTAGTTTTTCACAGTGTATCAGCTATTTTCTTATTGATTTCATTAAAGTCTAATCCATATTCAAAATCTCTTAATATTCTAAAACAATTTGCGAGTTCTAATTTAAATTTATTGGTTTATTTCTGAAAATTAAGAATGTCTACTAATTAATACTCTTTTTCATAATTCTCTAATTTCACATTAATGTAAATCACACATCTCAGTAATTGATGATTATTTTCTATGCTGAATGCATTAAGAACATTTCAATATTGAAATACATATTTTATGGTAGTATAAATGCAATGCAAATCTGCTATATCTTCATTCAGATTCTTTCATATCTACAAGACTACGTTTTCTTTCATTTTTTCTCACCATAACCAAATTTTTCCACAACACTTATTTTTCAATCATTTATCAAATATGGCAATTATCTCCATGATAATTTTAAAATGGTGGTTGATTTGTCCAAAAGCATCTTTACATCTATGTAAAGGTTAACTATTTCTTTAATGGTCTGGGGTTGGGGATATTACACAAAGCTTTTTAAAAGATTATTTGCAAGCACAGTTGTAAAATAAGTTTGTTAAATTAGGTCATGTGACATATGACTTGATTTTTTTTTGTAATTTTATTTCCATTTGGTATGTTCCATTAATTTTAACAACTAATCTTCTATTTCTATTTGACATACCATCAGTTTCCACAATACTGTCCTCCCTTCTTTGAACCCCACTCCACTTATGTTTATAATATTTGTGCCTTTATATTAAAGTACATATTCATTTTTTTAATCATCTCTTCATATTTTTGTCTAACTTCATTAAGTCCAACAAGATCTCATTTAATATTAAATAATTTTCAATTCATGCAATCTTACATTATTTAAAAACAATCTAGAATTGTAAAAATCTAAAATAATAAAAGTTTATCATCAAATGGCATAGAATGCAGTCAATGGATTTTTAATAACCTTCACCCTTATTCACTAACAGCTGTTTTGACTGGCAATTTTAAGTAGACCCTACTAAATAAGTTATTTAATAGTTATAAACATTATTTATGTATAATATGTGATTTACAGAGAAACAATGTTAATATATATTTAAAATATGAGTTTTTATTATAACTTTTACACTCAACAAACATGCATTGTAATGCAAAATGCAGTGGTATAATCAAATGGATTGGAATTCATTATTAAAAATACTTGTTACAATTTATCTTTATAAATTACAAGTTGCTTGCTGGACTGAATAAGAAAAATAAATAAAATCATTCATAATTTTCAAAACATGATTCTAGGGATTTTTTTTTGCCAATCAAATAATAGAAGTATATTTTAAATGAAAATTTACAATATAATAACAACATGTATTATGCCAATTTATCTATTAGATATCTAAAACTATCAGGGTAAAAGTTGGCATTTTTATTATTTCTGTTAAGACGTCTATAATTTTATGGATCATTGTGATATGTTGGATATTCTGATTAAAAAGTAGTGGCTTAAAATGCTAATATTTATTATTTTTACAAATGTACAGTTTTTTTTTATTGCACATTTATGTGATCACATTTAGGCTTACTTTTTAAAGTACCATACCGTGGATTAATAAATTTTATTCAAGTAATTAAAATTAATTTGTAGTGTTATAATTAATAATTTGTAAAGCGCATACTCATTTTATTACATAAGTATATGCCTAAATGGGAGAGTAGGGACTTCTACAAATCTACTTTGCTCAGAAAGTTATTAAATTTGTATATTTTATGAAAGTATCAGGGACCAAGTATAAAATGATGCTTTTTATATAAAAATTTTATACTACTTGAGATCTTTTACTCTTAAGTAGTAATAATAATAATAATAATAATTAAAAAAAGAAGCTATTTTCCTTTATTCAACTCCTCGTTTCATTAAGGTTAAAAGAAAGAAAAATAACTGCTAGGTTTCGAAAGACTTATGTTACTAACGATCAAATACCTATTTAACATACTATTTAAAAAACATTAAAGAACTAAATAGAAGTTTTTCCAAGAAACTACTAAAAATTATTATCTGTATTTTGTCCCCTGAAAAGTAAATAGATACTCATAAAAATCTATAAAATTTATTTTCTTTTCTGCACTTTCATTATGACTTATTCAATTCAATTATATGATAATTTTGACTATATCATAGTTTTCTTCAGAGCTGCAAATTATAATTGCATTACATTATTTTTTTCAAAAATGTAAAATAACTTTAGTTTCGTATATCTATATTTATACACACATACACACCATATATATATATATATCATTTCCTTTCTCTATTTGTATATTTTTCAGAGAATAAACAAATTGCATCATTATGAGAGCTTTTCAAACTTTTTATATATGATATTGCAGTGATTTTTAGGATAAAACAAAGTGAATTATTCAAAATAATTGTTACTGATACTCAGTATTTCAGAATCTTTGCATATATTTATCTTAGTAGACAATATCTTTCCCAGTGCATGAATAGCACTGCTATCTAGAACAACCTATACTAAAATTTGCATTTTTAAATAAGTATAGACTTATTAGTTCAGTTAAAACATCCACCAAAACCTTTCTGTCACTTCAATATGTACTTGAAGATTGTCTAATAAGAGAAAAATATTTACTAATTCAACTATACATCTTTTTTTTGAGTGAACATAATAAATGATTGTTAATAAACACATACATGGAAAAGATAGATTTTTAAAAATATTCAACTTTATTACTACATAGCATGCTTTTGATATATCATGTATATCATATTCATAGCTTATAGTAATCATGCTTTTGATATATATATATATATATCAAAAATATTCTAGGTAATAATAAAACTGAATATTTTTAAAAATCTACCTATTTTGCTACATAGTATGATTTTGATATATCATGTGTATCATATTTATAGCTTATAGTAAAGCATACTTTTGATACATCATGCATATCATATTAATAGTTTATGATAATATTACTATAAGCTATGAATATGATATACATGGCATATCACAGGCATGCTAGGTAGTAATAGAGCTGAATATTTTTAAAAATCTACATTTTCTGTGCATGTATTCATTAAAAAATATTTATTATGATATTAAAGACGTCAAAACAAGAAAAATTCTCTGTATGTATTGACACTCAGTGCAAGCCAGAGAAATTAATGGATCCCAGAGGCTTGTACATAAAATTTTTATCTAGTGCCTACTCATCCAATATTCCTAGATTAGTTTCTGGCTTGTGGCCTTTGTCAGCAAGGAGCCTTGGATCTGAGAGCACTGTACTTGGATCTTCTGCACAAGCCTTCCTGCATCCATTGATTACTCTGTCTTGCATTGAATGGCAATACATATAGAGAGTTTTGCCTGTTTTGATAACAGTTACGAGCAAGCATAGGAAATGGTGATCATATGAGGTTTATATTAAGGATGTCCAGCTTACTATTATTGATAGGATAATTTCTAAATGCTGAAATTTTATTAGACAAAAATTTTCCAACACCATGTGTCTATTTCAATGTTTCTTTTAATACTACCAAAATATATAAGAATCATTATTTTGAATTTTGATACTGATGACGTAGTCTGTCATCTAATAATATGAATGATTTTCATATTTATAATGAGTAATGAACATGACCTGGTTAATGTTTTGGGCAGTTTAGAGTGAAAATTTTAGTTAAATTTAATAACTATAAAGTATTTTATTTGGAGATATGTTTTCAAAATGAATGACTGAAATACAAATTAATATTTAATCTTTCAATGACTCCACTGAAATTTAAGATATAAAGAATAGCATTAATAATACATTCTCATTAAAATTATTACGGGAAAGAATGGAGCAATAATCTGGCCAGATAAAACTTCTAATCCTAAAAAAATTTTGAAAATGATTAATTATTGTAATACTTTTAATATGTCATAGATTTGATGGAAATTAGCAAACTTATGCTCATAAGATGAGCTGGAAACTTTGACTATCTAAACATTCATAAAGAATAGATCTTAATTACAACCAATATCATATCAATAAATCATTTAAAAAATATTTTTATATTTCTTTCTTTTAATACATTTTCTTATTTTGTAAGAAAATTATTGGTAAATTACTGGATTTTTTGTACCAGTATCTGTATTCCAAAGAATATCAGATATTTACACTTTGTTATACAAGCTGTTCAGAAGCAACACTTCATTCTATTCCATTACTGCAATCTATTGAAAACTTTAGCAGTAATAAATGGTAGATGGTTGTATTATTTTATCCATACTTCTAGATTATTTTCTGGCTTGTGATTTTTATCAATGGGAAGTTTCAACCTGTTTCTATTGCACTTTCTTCACTGTCACTTTTTATTATTAAGCTATCAGTGTAAAATTGCACAATATTTTATTATTTTAAATTTAAGCCAACTTGATGATAAAAGTGCTTTCGGTCTATAATATCAATTATACTAGATTCAGATCTATTTTCCCTATTGGAAAATGTCATAAGCCAGAAATATATCTAGGAATAATGATAAACAAGCACTGGATGTGAATTTAAAAATGCATTGATCTAGTAGAATGAAATAAATTGATTTGGAAAAAAATGTATGAGCTGTGGTCCTTTGATGATTGTTTTGTATTATGATAGTCCTAGCCAAAAAATAAAGATGTTTAAGAATACAAAAAAAATATAGTTACTGAACTGGTGCCAAATGTATTTAAGAATACAAGTAAATTGACTGGATTTAAGTTAGTTTACAGTAATAAAAAAATTAATAATGGCTGTTAAATAAAAAGTGTATTAGGTCTATAAGATCCAAGTACATAAAAACCAGAGCTCATATAGATACCATAAGCAGAAAACTGGAATTATAAATAGGGTAGCACTAGATATATGTTTAATAAATACTACTATCTAGTATTTATTAATAAAATATAATTGATGTTTGCATTGAAGTGAAATGAACAGAGTTTAAATCTATATGAATCTTTCAACATTAGCCAAAATTCTGTTCAATCTTCAGCATAATATTTTGTTTACTAACTAGTTTTTTTATTTGTTTTTATATTTAACTTTATCTTAATGAATTCTGGATGATGAAACCGAGATAATGTAGTATATATTTGCACTTTTGTCTTTATTTTGCATCTCTAAAACCATTTGTTTTTCATAAGAGATCAATTAATTTTGGTTGTTTCAAAATTGTGTAAAAAATAATCTGCATAAAAAATCATTTACTGTTCATATTATCAAATCAATGTATTTAGCCCACTCTTTACCACTACTTGATTGAATAATGTATGATGTCTTAAAAATATAATAAAATCTATTTCAGCCATGGTTTACATACTTTAAGTTTTTTCTTAGAAGCATCATATATAAAACACTCAGAAGTTTTTACCTTTTGTACAATCACACACTTATACATTAACCCAATGTGAAATAAAGCGATTTTTAAAGTTCTACTATTATTAAGCATTTGCGTCATCAAAAATAATATTATTTTGTCCCTTTTAATTAAAATAATTTTTGGATTTATAATTAAAATTTATTGTTATACACGATATTAAGTTTGTTACGCTATTAATCTAAAATCTTTTTTTTTTTCAGAACTATTTTGGATTTGTGAAAGTTTCAGATTTCAAGAATAGATTTATTATCGCTTCATTGTAAACCCAGATTCTGCTATGATAGAGAGAAAAAAACAGCTCACTGCAATTAGATGTGTTAATTTATTAAAATATAAATAGCTAAGTATTTTTGGCAATTTTTTTTTCTAATTTTTTGTACAAATTAATTTATTTATTATAAAAACTTAATGATTTGAAATTTTATTTGGGTAATAGCAAAATTTAAATAATAGATATTTGGATTTTCAATTTTAAAATTGAGTATTCTTTTCTCTATACAGTATACTATTATTCAGTTTTTTAAAAAAATATTTACACAAAACATCTTATCAAAAAAAAAAGTCGTGCAATTTTATAAGAACCTGCATTTTAAAAACACTATTAGTAGCAATCTAGTTTATATATATATATATATAGAGAGAGAGAGAAAGAGAGAATACTTAAATAAATAGCATATCTGACGTGCTTATAACTGATTTCAAATCTTAGCTTTGTAAACTTACAAATTTTAAATCTAAATGGGTTTAATTTTTTTTAAGTAACCATGCCTGTATTCTATCCACTAAATGTAAAATATTCATGGATAAATGTATATTGAGCAATTTTAAATATATATATATTGTAACAAAATTAAATGAGTTCAAATAATTATAAGATCCAAGTAAAGGTTCAAAAGAAATAAGTAAAGGAGTTCATTGTAACAAAATTAAAGGTCGCTCAAATAGCTATTACCATATCTGAGTTGTCTGTAATATATATTAAATAATCATAAATTCAAAAATATTGTTAAAAAATTAGGAATCCAAAATATTCAGTATACTATTATATTCAGCTTAACTTAATGAAGAGGATCAACTGGATCAAGTATATTATTTAATCAAGAAATGATTCAAATATAAATATTTATTTTATTTTATTTCAAAAAAGTTTCCAATATAAATATCTAGCTTAATAAACGAAAAATGCATTGTAGATTTTCATATCAAAAGAAAAGAATTATTTAACATGAGTAGTGGCTATTAAACCCAAGATCAGATTGAGTTATCAATCATATTAAGGGTCATTGGACTAAATGAAACATATTTCTATCATTAGATGTCTCAAGATCCAAATATCAAGAATTATAAGCAAATTATTAATAACATGTATTATAACTCAGGTATACAGACAGTTGATCTTATCCACTTTCATTTCTTGGTTTGATGTTAAGTGCATGTTTAAACAAATACTAAGTGAATATGGTCTAGCAGGGCACCACTAGATTATCTGAATCTAGACATGGTTATATCTAATAACCTTTCACATGTACCAGGTTTGAATCCCCTTTTTTGGTACTTTATTTCTAATAAAAATGGAAGATTTTGCTTTTTGAGCCATATCACTATACGCACTAATATTTAGGTAAAAGTAAAACATCTTTAAACCAAAGTGGAGTATATTAGACATAAATCACTTCTTAGATCTTAGCATAACAAATGTGTTTCAATATTTTTATAAGTTTTATAGCTCAGATTATATATAACTAATTTAGGATGGCAATTCACTCATCCTTGCATGAAATAGATGATGGGATGTGGTTATAATGATACTAAGAAATCACTAAATATTATAAAATCAATATTTATTTATGGCCTTTAAACAGTTAAACAGCCCATTAATTAAAACATTGATGACGATGATGATGATGATAATAATAACGATAATGACAAGGGTTTCAACTACAGCTCTAGGACTAAGCCTAAACATAAAATTAATTTTTATAAAGAAATTCATAATTATTGTTAATCTTAGCATATTTAATCATATCTTAAACAACTAATATTTAACCATTGATGATGATGAATGATCACACTTAACAAAGACTACACTTAATGAAATATATATACCTCATTTAATAAAACAAACTAATATTTATTACTGCATTTCTAACATATACATAAAAATTTCTAGATAAACATGAAAATTGACATGAATAATAATAATAATAATAATAATAATAATAATAATAATAATAATAATAATAATAATAATAATAATAATAATAATAATAATAATAATAATAATAATAATTGATTATATATCAATCCTCAATTAATTTCAAGTTCTTCCCCCTTTCCCTTCAAATGTATTTTGTATTAAGTGGGATGTCACATTGACCATGATTTTCACTCCATGAGGAAAGTATTTCAAGAAAAAAAATATTATCTTCTCATTAGCACACATACTTTATAAATCTAACATGCAAATAGAATGTTAAAAAAAAATGTTAATAGAATTGAAAGAGCAAGTTTTAGAAACAAGTTTTAAATTATTGTCTCCCCCCTCTCTTCTACCTCTGAAATGCTATACTTAACTTGAAACAAAATAATCTAATATTCTAACACTACTTGTTACTTCACATTCACTCGCAATTATACACATATAAAAATATTATTCTGTATGTGCGTGTTTTATCCCATAATAACAAAATATTATTTAAAACCAAAATAATAGTAATATATTAGTTAAAACTAAAATCATAATACCAAAAAAAATTATATTACATATTCATATTTCATAACTGTAAAATTAATAAACAAATAATTTTGATACATTCAAGATAATTTATGAAGCTCAAAGTTATTATTAGTAAGACATTCTTGTTTTTAATTGATCTGAATAGTCTTTAAAAGTTCTTTAAATAAAATATACCACTTATTATTGCTAAAATGTTTATTAAGACTCTGATATCGTAAAGAAAATAGATATAAAAAGTCATATTACCGATCTTTTGTTTGTGGCGAATTTCCAAGGGTTCAAACTTGTCTTGTATAATGTCTATATTTCTGCAGCTACCATTTCCGTTTTACATGGAAACAATCTTTTTCTTGAGGTGTATAACTATTTGATGATGATGACTCTATTGAGGTTATTTGCTTTAGTGGACAATTTGGAAATCATTATATTAATTTTTTTTCTCTTCCTGTCAAGCATGTGGATGAAATACAGCAGTTGTTTTCACATTTATAAATTTTCTTGAGTTTAAAATCAGTTGCTGGAACAATTAATTGGACTTGATGATTAATATTTATCAGTAGATTAATTCATCTTTCATCGAATGCAGGTGAATGCTTTCTTCCTTCTATTAAAAACATCTTATTTCTCTGGTCAGTTGAAAGGTGTAGAATATTATTTTAGACACAACATCTTTTCTTTCCTATATGATGTGCAACTTCCCCAGATGGTCCGGAAAAGATGGGACATACATATAATTTTTCTAGCCAGCCATTTCTTATATTTTCAACATTCAATTTAATAGTCTAATAATCTGAATCATAATCACAATAATAATAATATTTCCAGACAGCTTTTTATATCCAATTTTTAGCTAACTTAACCAATCAGAGATAGGTCACTTGCTATTTTTGGACAAATTCATTTTAATTAGATCTCTAATTTATTTTCAACTAAATTATTTTTCAACTGAAAAGTTTAATCCTTTTTCCAGACACTTTTGTTTTAAAAAAAATAGACTTAATCCTTATTTCCTTTCTTTTTTTTTACATTTAGGTAACATTTCCAATCTTTGAGCTTCCTTCTTTAGATCTTAAGATAAGACAATTTCAAAATTAGAGCTCTCACCCATTATAAGCTTCCAAAATGAAAAACAATCATTTACAAAAAAAATTGCTACAAAGATAAATATCTGATTAAACCGATTTCCTCTTTCAACATAAAATTGTACAAAAAAAAAATAATTTGACAGATTTAATCCTTCCTTTTCTTTCAATATTTAGTAAATGTAAATTTCTGTATGTAATGTACACACATCCTTCATTCTTTCAAATCATTCATAAACTAACATTAAATAATATAATTGCTAGCTTAGTAATTATAACCCTATTATTTAATTAAATATGTAACTTTTAAATCCCAATTACAATTATAGAAAGAAAAAATAGAAGCATAGAATAAGATATTAGAATTGATCAAGCATAGGTTAGTTTTAAAGAAAGTTAAAATGTTGAATATTTGAAATATAAAACAATCAAATAGTTTACACTGCCTATATGTATGCATTATAACTTTGCTTTTTAGCAGAAAAACTAAATATTAAATAGTTTAAATGTGTGTATTACCTTTCTATCAACACACAAACAAATAAAGCATATAATTGTTGTCCCACTCTCTTTCTGTTTAAAGCTTTTGAAATTTTGATCTGGTAGGGTTTGAACTTGGATGCCCTACAACTTCCTTTATGGTTATATAAAATTGTGATGATGATTTTGTTTTACCTTTTCTACATGCACATTACTATAAATTTGGCTAGTGACCAAATTGTAATGGCACAATATATATATATATATATATATGTATATAAACGAAGATTTGCATATATATATATATTAGACATAAAGTGGTGCATTACCTCTTTTTATGTTCCACTATGGAGCAGTATGAGTATTAGAAAGAATATTGCTCTACAATGGAATATATTAAAGGCTGATTTAACTTTACTTTTTAAAATATTTGGGAATATAGATAATGTAAACTAATACATTTTAACATTCTTTTTTTTAATATTAATAATATGTAAATAACGTGTCGTTAATATGCTATTCATTAATTTATTATCTATTCAATTCTTTAGCGATTGCATCAAAAGTATTAACATATCTAATATAAAGTGAAAAACCTTATCGATGTTTAATACTGAAGTTTATTATTACAAAATAAAATCTTGGAGTACATCAACCTCATTAATTTGGATATTGCATTAGTGAATCTACATTACTTTATTATTTTTGTGATATAAATATTAAATAAACTACATATAAATATTTTTCGTTTGTATGCTACTTTTGCTAAATAAATATTAAATAAATTACATATCATTCCCCGTTGTTAAATCTCTACTATTATTTTTGCTAAGTAATTAATAATTTAATTTTACCGTTATTAAACAAAAAAAAAAAGTTCACTTTTAATTTATTCTTTTTGTTTTTAAATTATTTAGTAGAAATTCATTGTTTTTCAAGATTGGTGAAACAAATACACTATAAACTTTTTTTAAAAAAAACAACAAAAAGGAACAAATCCTTCAATAGTTTTTATAGGTTTAATATATAATTTACCTTCTTAATCTTTTTTTTTCATATGTCATAGCATCGACTGGGAGGCGAATCAGCACCAACTGTCTGCAAGACTCGCAAGGCTGCTGCGCTGATCTCGCGGGTAAACCATCTGAATCTATAAAAATACAAGTACTTTTAAACATTATATTTTAATCATTTGAAAAATTGCACTAATAATTTTTGAAATCTTGAACTTCTCTGTCTTTTCATAGGTCGAAATTACAAATATTTAAAAAAGTGAATTGCAAGTCGCCCAAACCATGGTTCTAGATTAATAATTTTTATTAGTCATTCATTAGACTAGAGATTATCCAATAATAAGTAATACTTCTGTAGTATAATTTTCACTATATCACTTTCACACAAGATAGTGACTGATTTGTATCCATTTTTAATACATTATGAAGGGACGTAATCATGAACATATGATCAAAGATCTGATAAAGATGTATGATTACCAAGCTTCACATTTTGTGCTGAACTAGCACTCATCAGTTGCCCCAGACTACCATTTCTTGCACATACCTTTATCATTGTTCAGTATATAGATAGATAGATAGATAGATAGATAGATAGATAGATAGATAGATAGATAGATAGATAGATAGATAGATAGATAGATAGATAGATAGATAGATAGATAGATAGATAGATAGATAGATAGATAGATAGATAGATAGATAGATAGATAGATAGATAGATAGATAGATAGATAGATAGATAGATAGATAGATAGATAGATAGATAGATAGATAGATAGATAGATAGATAGATAGATAGATAGATAGATAGATAGATAGATAGATAGATAGATAGATAGATAGATAGATAGATAGATAGATAGATAGATAGATAGATAGACAGACAGACAGACAGACAGACAGACAGACAGACAGACAGACAGACAGACAGACAGACAGACAGACAGACAGACAGACAGACAGACAGACAGACAGACAGACAGACAGACAGACAGACAGACAGACAGACAGACAGACAGACAGACAGACAGACAGACAGACAGACAGATAGATAGATAGATAGATAGATAGATAGATAGATAGATAGATGATCAGTATCATTTCCAATATTTTTCTTAACCATCATGAGAAACAGTTCTTACTTAAATATTACACAGATACCTAAATATTACCCAGCAATATCTAGCATATTATATATATGCTATATAGATAACTTATTTATTGCCACATTTGAGAATGTCACATTAAATATTCAAAATGAACTCCAAGCACATATTGATTTAACTTTAAATATTACATGGGAAAACGTAAAACAAAAAGTTAGGTATCTGAACATTCAAATACAAAGAGACCCAACACAAGTCAAACTATGCAGATCAAACCACTGGAGATATGAGGTTATACCCATCTGAATTCAAACTCATTTATTTCATCTAAATTAGCAGGCCTTTCAGCTTTTCTCTTTAGAAACCACCACCTCTGTAAATTTGAATCAGATCGGAAAACTAATGTAATTTATTACTTAAAAGATTTGACTAATGCAAGATCTATGTATGGAATTATTAATAAAAAAGTTAAACATTTTTATAATAAACTAAGAACTAATCACATTAAAGATAATGCTACTACCTCATAAACTGTCTTTGTCCAAAAGGTTCTGCAAAACATTTGCTAGTTTTCATACACCACCTGCAACCCACAGACTTATTAATAATTCCAAAGATTGTATAGCACCTGACCAACTACCCAGTTGCTTACAGAATCACATGCCCACAGAATGGATGCAAAGCAATCTAATATGGGGAAACTTGTGCCACTTTGGCCACTAGTGTTTCACAACATTTTTATTTATATAATAGAGCATGAATCAATTCTCAATATAACTCAATATTTTTACAGCACCAGAAGTCCACTGGCCATGCATTTGAATCCACATTGGCAAAAATACTTTGCATGTAGTGGAATGATGTGAAATGTAAGGCAAAAGAGGCATGCTTTATAGAAGATGATGCTAAAAATATCAATTGAAAAGAATCCTGCTTTTCCATTTCTAAAAAATGTGCCATTTAAATACATTGCATAAATTTGCATACACTAAGTTTGGACATAATGTTTTACCAGCACTTCCATCATGTGCTATAAATATGGGAACTAAATATTCCTGAAAGCACTTAGCCATTATATTTTGTTTATTATTATAGCTTCACATTTTCTGTGTTTTAGTGCAATATAAACATTACATTTTATTTGATAAGTGTCATATGTATAGCACTCACAACTTTGACACAAACCCACTTAATAAAAGTATATTAATATTTTTATTAGTCATTCATTAGACTGGAGATTATCCAATAATGAACAATATTTATGTAGTGAACTTTTCCCTACACCACTCTCACACAAGGTAGGGACTGATTTCTATCCACTTTTAATACCTTGTGGTGGGATGTAATCATAAACCTTGCATGAGAATAGTGTAGTGAAAATTACTACATAAATATTAATAATTATTGGATAATCTCTAGACTAATGAATGACTATTGAAAATTATTAAAATAATTTCATTAAGTGATTTGGGTCAAAGTTATAGGGGCAGCACATTTGACATTTATCAAATAAACTGCAAAAATTTTCTATCAATCTATCTATCTATTTATATATACTGACCAATAAGAAAGATATGTGCAAGTGATTGTGGTCTTGGCCAACTCATGAGTGCTGATTCAGCATAAAATGTGCATCCTGCGAATCGTAGATCGTTTTTACATTCTTGGATCATATGTTTATGATTACATTCCTCCACAAGATATTAAAAATAGATAGAAATGAATTCCTACTTTGAGTGAGAGTGGTGTAGTGAAAATTACACTAAAGAAATATTAATCATTATGATACTAGATTGTTTCAAATTCATCTATACTATTTAATTATAAATAATATACTGTATATCAGATTTAATAATTTTTTATTGTATTGTACAGTAAAAAAAATCATTCATTTTAATAAAAGTGATGTTTTTAACTTATTAATTTTCAGTAATAAAGTTTAAAGAATAATTTAATTTCATTCTAGTTATATTAAAAAAAAAACTATTGTTACATTTGAAAATAACCGTGCATCATTTTTTTTTATAAAGTAAATTATGATTTTATAAAATAATAACAATTCGATTCCTAAGATAATTTTCAATCATTAATTATTTTTAAACTACAAGACCATAATTGACTCAAAATTTAAAGTTTAAATTACTAAGCTATAAACTTTAGTTTTCTATATATAAATGACATGCATCATAAATTACTGATCACTGTTTTAAGTATATTAAAACAAAGATAAATTAACCTTTTCCTTTTAATAAATAGTCAATTTCTAGGCAAAGGTTTTCAATTTTTTATAGAGAGTCAATAAAGAAGAAGACAATATCCACTAAACTTGCTAATTGCCAGATGATGAAGACTTGAGTATTTATGAGTTCTTATTTTACTCTCTAACTAAGAATATTTAGATATCCATTTACAACCAATGTTGGACAATTAATTGTATTGGGTTATCTATGAACCACCTATGTGAGAAAAAAATCTGAAGTTTTTGGAAAATAAATTACTTGACCCATGAGAAATTTCTATATCAAAGGCATGACAGCCATATGTGATATCTCTGTATTATGTTAAATTGAAAAAAAAATATTTGCTTATTTTTGTTATATATTATTTAATCTTATTTTTATACTGTAAAAACAAATATTTAAAATTGTTCATATAATATTAATATTATAACTTATAAATGAGGTTCTGTTTTCATTGTTATAAGAAATTGTAAAGTATAAGTATAGATATTGAATTATCAAAGAAAAGGGGAGAGAATAAATTAAAGAGATTTGACTAGAGTAATATTATAATAAAATAACATCTCTTTACATTGAAACAGACAGATCGAAGAACCGATCTTAGTTTCATGTGTTGAAGTACGGTAATTCGAACTACTATTCGCCCGCAATGGGATTTTTCCATTTCAAGTCACAAAAATTGAGCTATATATATATTATGTTTTGTAAATAAATATGTAAAGATTCCGTGCATAAATGTCACAAATCATGAAATAATATTCGTGTGTGCGTGGTTTGTGAATTTATAGCAGCTTAATTTAAAAGTTTCATTGTGGGTGTATTTGCTTAAATTTTAGCCTTTTAGAATTATACAAAGTCGTTTAAAAATGCTGATCAAAAGTCACATTCCTTTGATCAGTGTTTTTAATTAAAATCTGTATTGTACAAATGTATAGAGTAATTAAGTTGTATTCGAAATTAGATAAGGAATTTATATTTGTAATTACTGTGTCAATTTAAAATTGCGTATTAAAGTTAGAGATAGCTGAAAACGGAACAATGGAAATGGATAATTGATATTGTATGGTCAAGCTGGATTGCTGGAGGCTGGAGAAAAGTAGGCGGAGCCTAAAACAAAAACCAGACAGAAAGGTCAACCGTGGCCATCTTAAAAAAAAAAACTAACATTCTAACTTTTGACGTGGCTGAGAGTAGATCGTCTCAAAAACAGCAAAGCAGTTGCTAGAGAAATCTCTCCAACTTTTGTTAAGAAGTCCACCAGTAAACCGTAATGTCGATGGGCTAAGTGCCAGGAGCTGATCTCTGTCCCGCCAATTTGAATCTTCATGCCGCTGACTGATCATGTTTTATGTGCTTCACGATTTCCAGCTTCCAATCTCCAAATTGACTATGCCTTCCAAGTAAATTTCAAATGCGCGCCTACGTTCCTCAGAAATACCGTCGTGAGAAGCCAAGCTGGATGAAGAAAGAAGGGTAACTGTGTTACATGAACTTTTAACTTCCTCCCGAGCTTAATGTTATAAGTTAATCTGTCAATCAAATGAATCACATGTAAGTTTTTGTTTTCGTTTATAATGCTACTGTTTCAAACCTGTCAGTAAATTTTCTTTTCTCCTTTTCCTCTGCTCTAGTCTTTAGAAAATAGTTTATAAATATTGTATCTACTAATAATAGTTCAAATGAAGACATTTATATTTTTTTCCTCCTTTTATTACTTAGGCTATAAACAAACGATGCCAATAGAAATATTTCCCAACTCTGTTTAAAGCTAGTTTATAATATTGATTATAGTTATTTTAAAAAAGAATTTCATTATTAAATTAAAGATTATTTCATATATTGAGTTGGCAGATATTAAATCACTTTATTATGTTTTTTTTAGTTTTGTCATACTATTGTAACTGATACTTCAATCTTAAATATGTAAAGGGTTTTAAGTTATTATCTTAGTTTCATACATGAAATGAGAAATAGTTTTCAGTGTATAATTTGTTATAATCGCTACCGCCTGAACAACCTGGGGGTTTAGGGGTTTCAGAGTAAACTTAATTAATTATTGCTTTCGCGATCAGTTTGATTCCACCATGTTTTATTGGAATAGTTATATCAGCCTGTTGCGTAGAAATAGACGAATTGATTATCCGGTTTTGTGTAATTCCTTTTCAAATTCACTTCAAGCACTCGTCCTTGATGACTGTGGCAATACCATTCATTCGCCGAAGTTAGCGTCTCGCCATACTACCATATGGGGAAGAAAGCAATTCTTTCCCAGGTTATCTCTTGGATCACCGGGTTTCGAAATGATCCCGGCTGGTTGTAGTGTCCCGGATCTACTTGGGGGCATTAAGCCTTGTCAAAGTACAAGCCGCCCGGTATTCCATTGGTGCACCGCAAGTGATTACTGTATGGCCCTTCAATCTAGGCAACCACTAGTACATCAATCTTAGATATCATATTTATACGAAACCACCCTCCAACTATTCGTACACGCAACGGCTCGAATCTATTCGAATAAAATAACTTAATAAAAATCGTAGATAAATATTTTCAATGCTCAAATGCTCTGATTCCCTTAGCCACCCGTCAATCATTTCGCTACACAAATATTGGTATGAGTTTGTTTACCAGGTAAAATGATTACTAAAGACTAGTAGCTAATTATAATAGAATATTTATGGAAATCTTACCGTATTTTTGAATACTATATTTTTATGCTTTCTATTTATTATTAAACAATTTATTGAATCTAATTTTGTGTCTTCCAGCTCATTACTCTCGAAGTCTATTTAGTCACCTACTGTCTGTATTGGCAACTTAAATATATACATTACATTAATGACCGTACCAATATCCAGAGTATAATAGAGCTATATATAAAACTGTAAGTAATTTAGTCTGTGTTCGGAGTTGAGCTAGTAAAGGGATAACCCCATGCTGTTATAAAGTCATCATCGGTTGGTCATACCGGGGTTTGGGTTTGAATTTAGTTGGCGTTTTGGAATTTATTCTTAAACGTGGACTGGGTTTGAACTCGGGTACTGTGTATGAGTAAGCGTGGTGGATTTATACCGGTACAACATATACATGCAAATCATATTTTATACTTTAAATGAAGGAGCCTTTAAATAGCTCTTTACAGATTAAATGATCCTCAATCATCTCTCTGTTAGACCAGTGAAGAAAAAAACAATTCCAACCAGGATTAACTACATAGTCATTTATTAATTAGTAATTGAATGGTTAGCTCTGATATTTGAAAAAAATTTCAATATTCCACATGGTGTCAAACTGGATATAAATTCTTTTTTTTTTAATTTATATGTATCAAGAAAAAATATGTACTAAATAAATGTGTGATAAAAGTTGAAACAAAAATCATTTCATTTTTTGATAGATATCCTAAAATATTGATGCATATTACATTCATAACTGGATTTTTTGTATTAGTTTTATTTATCAGTTTTTCTAATCAAACAATCTCTATAAAAAAAACAACAACATCAACAACAAAAAATGACTTTTTGATTAATCTGATAACATGAGAAAACATAAGACATTTTTGATATATTATTTTTAAAAAAAAACATTGATTTAATAAAAATAAAAAATAAAAACAACAAATACCAATGAAACATTGATGACCTAGCGGTTAGCATAGCTGACTTCCAAGCTGCTGGCCCTTGTTCGCTTCCCGGTCAAGGCTTTGATATATATATATATATAAACAATGGTTATTCATAAGAAACTAATTTATCGTCATTCAAATTGATTATGTAATAAAAATTAAATGTTTTTAACATTTTTTAAAAACACCAGAAATAAATATAAATGTTTAGAATAGCAGTGATATATGGTACATTAATATACATGACTATCATTATATGCTATACAAAACAAAGATATACAGACAGAAAAATATGTAAACAAACAAATAATAAAAACATTGAAATTTACAATTATTAAATTTTAAAAAAGTCAGTGTGTTGATAGCCATTTTTTTTTTCGAAATTATTGTTTTCAAATTTCACATGTAAATTTACTTAACAATGTTTTCTTTATGATTTAAATACAATTTAATATTGTAATTATAAACACATGTAACTGAACAAAAGAAAAACACCACAACAGTCACTTTTATATCTAGGAGTGCAACCTACAGCCTACAAATACATTTAAAAAATGCATTAAAATTTCTAAATTTAATAAATATTATAATGTCAGATTAGCCATTCTTCTGTCTCAGAATATTATATAAAGTCATATTTTTTGGCTTGTGTTGAAAGCTGTGCTGTTCTATTCTTTCATAAATTCATTAATAATATTACATTAAATTACAAAAGATTTAAACACAGACTTTCAAGCTCCCTTAATGGAGGAGGTTTGAACACAGATTTCAAGCTCCTTCCATCATCCATTTTTTCTAATATAACCAATACACATAATCACATGCATGGAAATAAAATATTTTCTAAGCATAATACTAAAAGATTTTTTAAATTTAAGCTTAGACAGACATAAAAACCCCAAAACAACCAAAGAAAACATTGTTTCTGATAATGAGACTACTATTAAAATTTCTAAAGGGGAAAAAGGTTTTGAGAAAAAATCCTAGAGCATTTATTGGAATAAAAGATGAAATTTTGCTATTCATTATATTTAAAAAATAAAGATATGATACAATGAGCTTTATTATTATTATTATTATTATTATTATTATTATTATTATTATTATTATTATTATTATTATTATTATTATTATTATTATTATTATTATTATTATTATTATTATTATTATTATTATTATTATTATTATTATTATTATTATTATTATTATTATTATTATTATTATTATTATTATTATTATTATTATTATTATTATTATTATTATTATTATTATTATTATTATTATTATTATTATTATTATTATTATTATTATTATTATTATTATTATTATTATATTTTGTTTTTTTTTTTTTTTTAGAAAAAAAAAAATTTGAAAATCAATAATAATAATAATAATAAAACAACAATAATAATAATAATAGTCTTGTAACCTTTTAAGACAAATAAAGCTTATCGTTGAAACATAATAATAATAGTAATAATAATAACAATAATAATAATAATAATAATAATATTATTATTATTATTATTATTATTATTATTATTATTATTATTATTATTATTATTATTATTATTATTATTATTATTATGTTTCAATGATAAGCTTTATTTGTCTTAAAGGGTTACAAGACTTTACATACCTTGGATTGCTGTGTTTACATGGGCAATCCATAGTTGTAGGTTTACACAGGATTACAGAAATTTTTACATGCTGTGAATTAGTTACATGGTTTTACATAACTTGAATTGCTACATGGGGAATCCATAGATATAGGTTTACATATATAAAAGTTGATTTATTGATTTACATGAGATTACAAAAAAATTGTCATGCTGTGCATTAGTTACAAGGGTTTTTACTTGGCTTGGTTTGCTGTGGATTAGTTACAAGGATTTTTACTTGGCTTGGATTTCTGTGGTTTCATCGGCAATCCATAGGTGTAGGTTTATGTATGTAAAAGTTCATTTATGCTGTGGATTAGTTAGAAGGGTTTTACATAGCGTAGATTGCTGTGGTTACATGGGTAGTCATTAGTTGTAGTTTTACATATGTAAAAGTTGTTTTATTGGTTTACACAAAATTGCGTAAATTTTACATGGTCTGGACTACTGTATCTACAGATGCAATCAAAGTTTAGTTCTATATGTGGTTGAGTTGCCTTGGTAGCATAGACAAGGACTAAAAATTTTAATGGTAGTGTCACAATTATCTGTGAAGTCTGGCCTGGTGTTGTGAAATCAATGTCAGTATTTTTATTTTTTAGGATGTCTTCATTGGGTTACCAGGCTTTCTCTTGGTTTCATTGGCAATGTGAGTTGGGGAGGGTGTTTGTGTGGGTGGGAGGCATGGTGGGATTTCCATGCCTATTTTCTGGCACATTTGAATAGAAGAATGTTGCAAAGGGATGGGGTGGCATGGCTATGTTAGAATTGGTTGCAATTGTTAAGTTGGAACTTTGTGGTAGGCTGGTCACACTCTGGGTCTGTGTGCTAGAGGTCAGAGCAGATTAAGGCTTTTGATGAAGTTTAAGAATGAGATCTATGTGTAGAGTGTCCTGATATCCAGAAAGGGCTGGTGGTACAGATATGTTCAAACTGGTTGCAACTGTTGAGTTAGAGTTTGTGGTTGGTGGTCTCTGACTCTGGATCTGGCTGTGTTAGAGTTGGTGGCCAAATAAGGTTTTTCATATGATTTAAGTGTGAGATTCATGACTAGTGGCCAGACAAATTCTAGGCAGATAGTTAGGCTCAGCATTGTTATTAGAAATTACATGTTTTTTTTTTGTAATTATCTAGTAACTTGATGATAGTTGAAGATTTGAACAGAAAATTGGAAATCAGTTATCAACTGAATGAAAATTGAAAAAAGTATATAGGTATTATTTTTCTAGCCTAAAGTTTTGACTACATTATAAGCATAAACAGACAGGGCTTGTTATCTCAATTGTGAGCAAATGAACTAATTGCTGGGAACTTGAAATCAATTTTTTATTACTAAACAAAGATTAGAGATTGCTACAATAAGGTTAAAAATAAGCATATGCCTGACAGATCTTTGGACTTTGAAACTCTATGTTGGTTTTATTGTGGGCAAACACTGGTCATGCAAAGGCTTTTTTCTAAAATTATAGTTAGGTAACTTGATTCCAATTGGAAGTTTGGATAAAAATGTAATAATCAACTTATTAAAGGTATATTATCTTGAATTAGACTAAGATTGTGAATTCTTTTTAAGCATCAAAAAAAAAAACTAGTTAACTTGTTTATTTAGTAAGTGAATTACTTGCAGGAAATTTGTAACTGAATTTTTTTTTACCAAACAAAAATCGGACTTTGCAATTAATAAAATTAAAAATTGGCTTATGTTTGAATGAACTTTGGATTTTGAAACTCTGTGCTGACATTATTATTATTATTGTTGTAAGGAAATGCTCTTATTATTATTATTGTAAATGAATAGAAATGAGTAAACGCCCATAGTAAATATATATGTAAATGTACCACTTCAATTTATTATTAACAACTACAAAATTATTCTTTATTTGTTTATCTTAATTTATATATACATATTATACATATAAATATATATGGGTTATATATATATATATATATATATACCCATATATATTTATATATATATATATCTGTGAAGAGGACAGATATATATATATATATATCTGTCCTCTTCACTTATTAACTTTATTAGATTTATAAATGCCCAGGTGCCAATTCTATACAATATAGAATAAATTTTATAATTGTAAATTGCTTTTAAACTTATTTAAAAGATTCTTATATTGTAATTACTCTATGGCTTAGCTCACTTGAGGTTATAGGATATGGTCTTCATATGGGATGCAAATAAGTGTAATAAAACATTTATGGATAACAATTCTGTAACAATAATTTAATCATATGCCACACATTTATTTAATTATAAAATCATTGCAAAATTATCAATTATCATATTTAACATAGGATAGATAATGATGAGGTTTGGGTACCTTTTATATCCACATCACCATCTATTCTAAGCAAAGAAAAATATATTATTGACACTGTAATATGGAGATTTATCATCTCCAGACAAATTAAATAAAACTTGACTTATACTGGCAAATTTAGATATTCTAGGGCTATGTTATATTAATGATATGTGTGTGTGTGGAAATGAAGAATCTAACGTATATAATCAAGCAATTCATATGGGCTATTAATTCAATAAAACATTAAAAATAAAAGACAAAATAAATAATAAATAAACAAAAAAAATATTATTTTATGCACCTTTCTAACCAATTACATTTCTTCTACAGTAAAACCAAAATTGACTAATATTTAATATATGAATAATATATTTTTGAATATGTGTGCTTTTATAATATCATAAATATAATGTATTTTTAAAACATGCTTTTTATTAGCTTATTTACAGAACTTGGATGATGCCATAAATCAATCATCTTTTATACATATTATAAAAATTTATACAACACTTATCTGTTATAATCAGTGTATATAATCTAACATTAACTATACAAAAATAAAGACAGGCAGGAGAAAACAATAACCAAACACTTATACCTATATACGTGAGGGTTAAATAATATCTCCACACTCAATCTAAATAATCTAATCATCCCATGACCATTTCTACCTCCAATACACCCAATACACTTCCTACATGAACAAACTTATAACAGACAAGGTTTTATTTCTTTATTTTTTTAAATAAACTCCATTAACGAAATTGAAGCCAAATAAATACATGTTTTTAAAATAAATAAAAATTATAGCATCACGCACACACTCGAATATATAATGACCTATAATATGATTTCTAGATCATATAAAATAATAGATTATCATATTATAATAATAAGAAGTTACATTGTTTTTTTTAAAAGAAACAAAAAAAAATTGATTGTATATCTATTATAAGCAATAACAAAAAATACTTATCAATATCCATTCATTACATGTTAAGTTTTTATTTTTAAAAAAAATTTGAAAGTTGAATGAAACATACATCTCAATTTCAAAGACAACAGTAAATTATAACATAAAAAAATGTCTATCCGATTGTTAAAGCATAATTTGTTAAGAATGACAATAGTCTTTTTTTTCCTAAAATTCTGTGATAGGTGTTATAAATAACATTTGCATGCATTGGAATTATTTTATTATATATACGCGAATAGCAAAGTTATACAATATAAAATTATTCTCTTGATATAAAATCAAATGAATAAACTCCTTCATCTTCAATTTTATTTTGCAGAATATTGACAGAAAATTCTTAAAATTGAAAATCAAGCGTTTAATTATAGCGTTTAATAAGAAAATTTTAGCTAGCTTTATTTTAAACAATGTTGTCATTTTAATATTATTTAGCTTTGGTAATACTTTAAAATAAATCATAATTACTTAGCTTACATAACATCCAGGAATTTTAAAGGTAGTGAACATGGATCATCTTTGACAGAAATTTGGAGCTGGCTTCTCTTTTGGGGGTGTTTATCTCTTCATTTTTATATTATTCCAGTAGTATAATAGAAAATCCTCCATAGGTATATCATCAGAATCCTCATGATGTTTTTTTTATTTGTTCTAATACTCTTAGAGAGTTATTGATTCATTAAGCTTTATTTTTTTTATAGCTTCTTCCTTGGAATTTTTTTTATACTTTCCTTCAAGTTTTACATTTTTTGTCTCTCTCCATTCATGCCCTCTGTGTTTCTTACTACAATCAACTTTGGAAATGTGCCAGAATTTTTGCTTATAAAATTTTAACAATACAATATTTGAATGGAATAAACATAATAATAAAAAATATCAAATATTAATTTACAAATGTTATTCACTATTATACAAATAATCTTTATCATTTTTAAATATAAGATTATGAACAATACATAATCAGTAAATAATAAATAAAATATAGAAAAGAAAATTCTAATTAATAATATATTCCTGTATCTGCTTATTATGACATGTAAATTTTTCTACTACATATAAACATTCCTGATGTTGTTCATCCTCTTCTTCTACTACCAAACATATATAATCCAAAACTCTGCCAATCAGTACACCCAATTAAAGTTTTAATTTTTTTAAATCCTAAATTTAACTAGCAAATTACATCACAATTCATTTTTCTCAGATAATTAACTTTAACCATTGTTAACACAAATGTGAACTTCTCACATTTTTTCCTGGTGCCAACCTGGAAGGTCACAATCCTTCCCCCTTATGAAAGAAAAATGAATTGGATAAACAACAATCAATATTAATAGCACATAAAATTTTACATTAAGATCATTCCACAATTAGAAAATTATGTTTGTCAAATAAACATAAAACAATAAAAACATTTAATGCTTTTACAAACACTTGTTCCTATTATATTTTAGAAACATTAAATAAGCAAAAAAAATAACTAAATTCTATATTGAACAATATGTATAAATTTTATTAATCATGTCTTGCATGACATGACACCAAACTGCGAGCATTTTAAGTAACTTTAAACCTTGCTCGATTATTCTTTATTTTCTTTCTTCTGACAAGTTTATCTCTAATAGACCTTATCTCAACCTTCTTTAGTCCAGTTTTTACATTTCTATACTTGATCCTTTTATTTCTGGATGTCTTTAAACCCATGACATTGATCAACTCTACATTTAATTTCTTTAGTTTGATTTTAGCTTTTCCAATTTCTTTTATATAATCTACACCTTTACTAAGATACCTTATCTTAACCTTCTCTCTACTCATCTCTTTGAATTTTACTTTAAGTTTCTTCATATGTTTATTGTGATTAATTACCTCTCATAAAATTTACTTTAGTTTTTGTTTTACTTTTACATTTAAGCTTTACTTTGGCTTTGCCTAAATCTCTTTCCGGATTAATAACTTTTCTAAGAATATTTACATTTAATATCTTTCTTAATTTATCCTTAAATTTTACCTTAATTTTACTAACCTCTTTATTAATTAATACTACATGTTCTTTGGTTATTTCTACATCTGTATTAACTTTTTCTACAGACTATATAACTTCTTTGTTTTCTATCTTAATATCAATTAATTTCACAAGCTCTTTAGCCATTTGCTCATCTTCACTAACTATTTCTACAACCAATTTTTGATTTTTTTATATTGACTCTGCAAAATCAAGTCTAACTCTTTTGACTGATTAGGATCATTTAGTTTTATCACTTTGGGATAACTTTGAAAATTTACACTCATCTTTACTGACTGTTTTTGTGATCTCTCTCATAATTCCCTATTCTTTTTTATCTCCATTTTACATTCCTCTCACACTTGACTATATCTCCGAACTTCTAATATCATTTCATCTGTCCTTTCTATTCATCATTGTGCTTCTACCTCCTTTGCCATCACTTCTTTTATCATATTCTGAAAATCTAACTTTACCTCCACACAACTATGATCTTTCTTTTGTATCTCCACATTCACATCTATGTCTTTCTTAATCATTTCAATAGATTCTTTACACTTTTTCATCTTTTCATAAACCGATTCAAGAATCTTTCTAATTAATTCTTCATTTTTAAAATTTTTCCCATTTACTAAATCTATCAATGGTTTATCTTTTTCCCTATTATCTATCTATCAACTCAACAAATGGTATATTTGCTTTTAGTTCTTTAGTAACCAATTCAACAGATTCCTTTTGAATCTCTATTTCTTCATGAATTAACTCATTATCTGTACTAATTTTTCCAACAGACAACTTGGTTTCTTCACTAGCTAATTTAATAAAAGTTTTGTCTTTTCTTAAATCATCTTCTGCTATCTTATAAAATGATACATTATCATTTACTTGTTAACTAATTTAACAGAATCATTGTTTTCTTCTGCCAAACTACTACATAAGTTAATATCTTCATTAACTATTTTAATCACTTGTGGATTTGCTTTTCTTATTATTTTAACAAGTTGTCTATTTTTTACCATACTTTTACTAATTAAACTAATAGGTTCTTTATGCTTGTTCAAATCTGTACTAGTTACTTTAACACATTTATCAATTGCTTTGAAAGATACTTTCTGATTTGCTATATCCTTATCAATTATCTCAACTGATGGCTTAGATTCAGTTTCTATACTTTTAGATTCAATATTTTGTGATTTATTATTCTCCTCTAATTTATTTTTCAAATTAGCATCTACTATTTTAACATCTTGACTAACTATCTCAACATATTTAGGTTCTCCCTTTTCTATTTGATTTAATTTAAATACTTTGTATGCCTTTAATTCTTTCTTAGTTAAACCAATGTTCTTACTAACTAGATTAACAACCTTCTGATTTTCTTTCTTATACAGTACTATCAAATCATCATCAGGCATCTTAACTTTCTGTAGTGAGTTTTTAACACTTGTCTCCATCAATACTGATTTGACTACCTGACCTTTACTATTCTCTTGTATTTCTAGCTTCATTTTGGGTATTTCTATCTTTGCTTCTAGCTTTGTTTCTAGTTTCACTTCTAATTTTATCTCTGACATTTCTGACATTATTTCAACCATCCTCTTCTCTAATTTCTTTTGACTCAATTTTATTTCTATTGCTAATTCTGATTCCTGACTTTTTACTTTCTCCTCCACAACTTGCATCTGCCTAACTATACTAGCTTTCATTTCTACCATTTCTAACTTCATTTCTGAAACTTCCAATTTTATTTCCTTTAGTTCTGACTTCAACTCTACAAACATCTCTTCTGACTTTTCTCTATCTTCTACTCGACCAGACTTTAGTTCTTCTCTTAATTCTAATTTTAATTCTACTTGACCTGACTTTACTTCTTTTAATTCTGATTTTAATTCTGTTTGACCTAACTCTAATTTTGTAAACATCTCTTTGAACCACATTAGCAGGTCACCATCTGTGGTTTTAGGGATAGTATCTCTCATCTTACTAGACTCTCCATATGACATATCTATAGCTTCATTTCCCAATTCAAGATCAGGAGACATTTCAACATTATCTGGAGATGGTGTCTCTTGAGACCCACCCAAACTATCGTATAAGCTAAACTTTTCCATTTTATAATCTCTTCAAAATTTATTAATACTACTTAAAGAGAATAAGGTTTACCAGCTCCAACCTCCACTAAACCAACAACCCAAATTCACCATCATGACCTAAAATGACATAAAATTTCCACAATTTAATTTTCTCATATAATGTTCGATTTTCCACACACACATAGGCAAGAAGACATTAAATTTTCATTAGATAACATTGATATAAACATAGTTGAAATTATTAATTAAATTTTACATGATCCACTATAATTATATTACAAACTACACCAATTCAAATTACTGATAAAAGACCAAAACGATTTAAACATATTCATTTATCTTTATGCTGTATTGGGTGCATCCAATTATTATAACCAGCATTTATAACCCCCCTCCCCCCAAATGAATTCTTATAATCAAAATAAAATTAATGATAACATGCATTTACTATGACAACTGATATACAATTTTTACTTAAATTTGGTAGATGCTAACCTTTGCATAAGGATATAAAAATATCCTTTTAAAAATGAGCTATATATTCTAGTTATATATTCATCCCTTCTTCTAAAGATCCAACAGATACTGACAGCCAAAAGAATAATTAGCAGTTCACAATTTTGAGATAGATAGAAGAATTCCATCACTGCTCTTAAAACAGACAATGCTCCATGAACACTCTGATGATCGTCCCACTTTAGACACTCTAAGCTACTACAACCTATAATATTTTACTACAAACACTATCACAATACCCTGCTTGCATCCAAGTCTTAGGGGCTATTTATAAAATATTGTCTTGCTCAACTTTGGGAGTCTTAGAGACAAATATTACATATATATATTAGAAAGAACTATGCCTTGCTCTCTCTGGAGTCTTAGAGGCAAAATCATGGCAGGACTACTGTAAACTGCTTCATGATAACTAACAACTGATATAATTTCGGTTGGGGAA
>JAQFVV010008262.1:0-36089 GCA_028023455.1 Epiperipatus broadwayi
ATTGAGATGATGATGATCAAATTATCTATTTCCATTTTGTAAAGACTGCATGGAAAAAAGCATGAGTTATATTTTAATCACCATCAATGAAAACCTGTGGAATAGAACTAAGAGTCATATTATTTATTGGTTTCATTTATATTTTTAGAATATATCAAATAGAATCCTTGATACCAATTTACTATTTTCGAAGACTTTATTAGTAATGATTTAATATTCTCGTGATATTCTAATCTCCTTCTTCATTAATATTTGATATATTCTCAGTTTTAGAGCATGTACATATCCCAAGAACACTTGCAATAAAAAAATGAAACAATATTTAAATAAGAATGCATAGATATTTAATATTTATATTTTTTTGAAGCAATAAAGCAAATGAGCGATTATTTATTAAAAATTTATCCATGGTTATGGGCACATGCGTGTTAGATGAGAAGATGTATCAGAGAAAATATTATCTGTTTTTCTAACTAAAGAGAGAGAAAAATATTTAAAAGGGTTGCAATACCTAGTTACTGACCACTTAACTATATCTTGTCGATAACACAACTAATACATTAAGTACTATATACACGTTTAGGTGTATGTAAAATTTCACACTAAAGAATATAAAGTTTGCTCATAACCTATGTTTAATAATATGCTAGCCTTTGAATTATAATGAAAATTAAAAATACTTGCTTCAATAAATCAAATTAATATATTGTGCCTATGAGATGTCTATGACTCCTTTTAATCAAAGTAATATTATATTTTCAATTTACCTAGAAATAATTCATTACTTTATTTAGGTAGTTGATAACCACATCAACACAATGGCAAGTGTCATTACCATCCTGACAGGATAACTGTAAACAAATGATAAATGACAATTTTATGTATAAATTTTAAATGCAAAATGATTAATCTTTAAAATAATAAAGTAAATAATAATAACGTTAAGATAAGAATTATGAAAATCTAAATAGATGATTCCATTAATATATTATTAATACGTTAAAAAACGCTGTTAGATATAAACATTGCTGCTGAATATTAAAACAAATTAAAAGAATATGACTTTGATCTCACTATGCGTATATATGTGCGCTCATTGTTGGAAGAAACTTTACGTCATGGAAGTTTATATGATTCATCTGACTTCCAAACAACGAAAACAATGGTCACAAATAATGGAGAATTATTAACATTCATAACAACAAATATCTTGTTTCCATAATAAGGAAATATATTTGATTTTTCACACAATATAAAATAAACATTTTAGTAATAAATTTGATTTCTAATATTAATAAAATAAAAGACATGTTAATTACATGTGTCAATGGCGGAGAGTTGTCTGAGAAATGACTTTTTAATTTTATCCATGAGATATGTTATTCCACATCACTAATAAAACCGGGCTGGATTCTATAATAGTTTGATATATATTAATGCTTAGCACAACAGAGTATCGCGATAATATAGGAATAGAACACAGTTGATATGTTGAAATGAAATAAACACAAGCTACACGGATATACATACTTATCACTCAAATTATAACACCATTGCATATAACCCAGAATATAATGATCGCGATCTTATGTACAATAAACGGAGGTATATTCTTATATTAGGAAGAGATCTATAATATTTAAGTTTCAATAGTGATCGTATGTCAATATTTCAAGATTGTCGCCCTATTGATGCAGAATATTAAGCATCTTTATAGATATTAGGGATATCTAAATCACATTTAGAAAACGTACGTTGTTCTTAATATGTTAACATCATATTAAATATATTGCCACTAAGAAAAATATTCATCATTGTTCTAAATTTTAATGCCACCAATTTATGCAAGTATTAGCACTTTTTCTTAGATTCAGTAAACTGATTGAGCCAATTAAAATTAAACAACCAGTGGTATTCTATAAAGTGTACATACACACTTATGTATAGTATTTCACATCAACATAAGTCTCAGCACTCCATATTGTATAATATCAGAAAGTTAGTTTCAGTTATTATTAGTACTCTTTTTATATACATATTTATAGTCTCATATAGCAACTGTAAATATATCATAATCATATTGCTGTTATATATGTTTTGGGTCAGAAATTAAATATTCTACCAAGCAAATCTTTTGAAAATAATCTTTAGAATATAAGTTATTTAATATATATAACTCATTGTCTTGCATTTCTTTTATATTTTAAAGCTAGCACTTATCACTACTTAACTTGTTTCTGATTATGTATTGGTATAAATGTGGAAAATAGGATAATATTCATAGTCTTTTATTTTACATAGGTTAATTTCACATTTAGTGAATCTATTAACTTAATTTTGATAGAGTTTCCACCTCATGGGCAATCTCCATACCATTGACCACTCTTCGTACTCGATACAGTTTGGTGCCCAGTTGAGTGGCTTGAATTAATGACTACCACCCACTTGAGATAAATAAAACACATTATCCAGCTGTGAAGAAAACATTACTAAATACGGTGAAATATAAACCTTTTAAAGGTTCCAATCAATGTATTCTCTTGTTAGGCCATTAGTAATCTAATTTATTTGGAAATAAATGTCAACCACAAATTATTGGTCATTTACATAAGCATTTTATTACAGCAAGTAAAAAGTAAGGTCTTTCACATAATATTTTTCTGGGTATAAAGTACTATTTATCCGCATTGGTATTTTGAACATTGCAGTAACCATGAATAAATAAGCTCCACTTATGTATAATTTTGTTTGCCAGGTATTATTGTTATGGAAGGCTCAAGAAATAGAGCATGGAGCTATGAATCCAAGATTTAATGACTATGATCCTAATTGGAGTCCAGAAAATACTAGATAGAAATTTGAAGGACTCAGAAATTTGAAGAACAAAAAACAGAATTAAGTAAAAGTTTTGACAAGAAATTTGAAGAACAAAGGTAGATTTTAGACATTTGAAAGATGAAGTTAATATAAGGTTCAATGCATCTAATGCATAGGTCCAAGAGTTTAAACACAATCTTGAAATTGAATGTAGTAGGAGGTAAACTTACTGTTAAGGGTTCAAAGAGTTGAGAGAATTAACTGCAAAGAATAGAAAATAAATTAGACTTCAACCTAAAAAATTTGAAGGGTGTTTTAAATTTAAGATGCAGTTAAAATTGAGGATGTTGTAATGGAATCAAGTAGCGAATGTATTAATTTTGTTAAAAGTCCAAACCTGCCAAAAATAGATGATGATATGAATGCAAAGGATACATGATATAATTCTTCAAATATACCCCACACTAAAAGGATATCTCATACCTATTTTAATATCCCAGTGACCATTAAATACTGGCATAGTCATTACCACAAATGTAAAATGAAGACATCCATTACATAGTAAGTATAGCTCAGATGATAGTAGCAGAAGAATCATTGCATTGAGCACCAACCTCTTTTAAGCATTCTTGTTATAATTATGAAGCCAAATGGCCTAAACTGCGACAAAAATACAAATTAGTGATTCACAATAAGGTCTCTGAATATACAGAAGACATTAAGAAGTCAAATGAATCATATGAAGTAGGTTGTAACCTTCATTGCCTTGGCCGTAATTATGGGCAGAAGTTACAAAAGATATAAATAATCTTTCAGGCGAAGAATTGTTTAGTGGTACATGTCAGTAATTGCTCTGGGATCTATAAACATTACTATAGTACATGTGATTATTGGTCCAGTATAAGGCCACATTCTAATTGCTACTCTTGCATATAAGCTTGTGTCAAGCATAAGGCTTAAGGAATATGGAAATTCACAAGGCATGTATGTATGAAAGACAAGTTGAGACAAAGGTACATTTTCTAAGAGCTAAAAACATATCTTATAGATTCTTATGTAAAGAAAGGGGCAAGTGTATTGATGAAATTTCACACTTCCTATATAACCCCAAAGAGTTATTCTATAAATATCCTAATCAGACAAAATCAAAGGGGATGCAATATTGAAGCATAAGACTAAGTGGCACAAGATTTCATATAAACATGCAACCCATAATAATATTTGTAAAAGTATTAAAAGTTATTAAAAGGACAATTAAATCATATGTTGTAGGTTTTAGCATACTATGCTTTGAGAGCAGCCATGGAATAAAAGTTGTAGAATACTATTGTTATCGCCAAAACAAGTAATTAAAAGTTTAAAATGTTTGAATGTTAAATATGAGACAACTGATTTAAAAGATTTCATGGACCATTAGGTAACATGTTAATATTAAATGATTAAGTGCCCTAAGCATTCATCTGCAATAAAAAATAAGAATTATTCAATACAAAATATCAGAGATTGTCTTAGAAATTATTAACATTATTGAGATAAGTATGACTATAAATCAGATGCAATAGTAATCATCAACAAACACTTATGCTGGTTAGCTAATAATAAACATAATTATAAAACAAGACTTAAGATGTCTCTAAAATGTCATAAAATATATACGTGTAGGAAGTATATCACAGAAAATACTTTTTTAAAAAACAGCAACCATTTTACAAGTGCAAATCCAAAAGAAAGAATTGATATGAAATAAATTGACTTATGAGTATTATGGCTCATGAATTGTCTCATTTTATTTCCTCTATACCTATCATAGTCATAAAGCACTATTTTGAAGATATCTAATAAAAATAGATAAAACTCACTTTCACCATAGAGAAACTTGCATTTCAAAGCTGTGAGGGACATATATAGAAGGATTTGATAGATAAACACACAACTTCAAAATTACCTTAAGTCCAAAGAATAAGATGTGCATTGGGGTATATTTTGTTGCGTGGAGAACTTTCCATTATATTAGTTGTTAAATATATTGAGAATATTTTGCTTACATATTTACCAGATATGTTGTACATTTCAAAAAGAGTGAAATTGTTAAGAATTCCATTGATAATAAATAAGTTTGTTGCTATTCACATTATTATATTTCGATGACCAAAAGTTAGAATGTAGCAATTATCCTGAAATGAATAAGATAATATCACCATAATCAAAAAAATGGGAGCACATATTTTATTTTATGGTGAAATCAACCCTGGTTCAAGTATGTTTATGTGAAACTTATTCAACTAATACTTTAAAACTTGTTGGATCACAAATAGATCCTTTTCATGTTTGGATAACTCTTATGAATAATGATAAAGCTATGTTAACTTTCACAGTGAATGGACATTTGACATATGTTGTATAGTATAGAAGACATCACATGTTTGCATTGTGAATCAGCATAGTTATATGATTGAGCCTTTTCTTAGAGTAGTCATCCCAGTGAAATAATGTCTTCACATATTTCAACTTAAAAGGAGGATATGCAGTAGAGATTTGCTGTATTGGCTAAAGCTATTCAAACCAAAGGTCCCTGGTTACTAATCATATTTTGCACAACATAGCTCATGGCATAGTTACTGCATCTCTCAAGCAAATTAAATTGTGGTTCAATTAACATTTTGATGCTAAAGTGAATTGCAGTATGGCATATTATACTTTGTTTGCCATGCATGTGTCTAGTTTACTAATGAAATTGACTGAATTTCATTAGTTCATTTTCAATATTATTATTAGTGATCAGAATAAAGATTTTCTTTGTTGCCGGAAACAGCTCATCTAAACATAGCTATGATCACAAAATATATTTTTTGCTTAGTTTTGGACAAAGCTACAAAGAATTTGATGAATATAGTCAAATAAAATAGTGAGGAGTCAAAGTTAGATAAGGACCTCAAAATATGGCAGAAGCCAAACACCATTTAGTATTTGGTGATTGAATTTAAAACTCATAGAGTCTTTATTAGCAAGATGCAATGATATATCCCATATCGTGGAGTTGTAGGTGCTGATAATACAACATTAAAAAACAACATTAATGATAGGAGCATGTAAAGTTTCTAAACATTAGATACCTGCAAGCTAGGTTTGACAAACACCTAATTTAAAAAAAAAAGACTTTAGTGAGGGGGATTTGTGCCTAAGAGTTGTCTATGGCCCTTCTAATCAAAGTATAAACTATAAAAAAAAATTATTCACCTAAAAGAAATCATTACTTTATTTAATAGTTGATAACCTCCATCAACACATATATGCATAGTCACACACATCCAGACATGATTATTGTGAATAGATAAAATGACAATTTTTATGTATAAATTTAAAATGTATGAAATGATCATTGTTTTAAAATAATTTTTAAAACAATAACAAATTGCTTGATAAGAATCTGGTAAAGTAAATCATGAGATCACATATATCCATAGCAACAGATGACCTGATATTAAAAGAATATAACTTTTGATTCCCACTTTAAGTATCTATGCGCTCACCCTAGAAGAAAACAGACTTTAGCAATCTTCACTTTATTATACGGAGCAAATTCTATCTAAAGAAACTTTACTCTATGAAAGCTTAAAAAACTCTATCATCGAATCTCCAAACAAACAAAAGTAATGGCCTAACAATGGAGAACTATTTAAGATTCATGTTCTAAATAAGATTCATTATTTCAATTTGATTTCCAATAAATATAAGCAAACATTTTATGTCAAATGCTGATTTCTAACTTTAATAAAAAAAATTGACAGCTGTGCTAATATATACACACCACCATAAGTTCCAGCATTTGATATTAGTATAGTATCAGGAAGTTATTTGGTTATTGTAATCTTTATATATACATATTCATAGTTCATCTAGCAACTGTAAATATCTCAATCATATTGCTGTTGTATGTGATTGAATCAAAAATTAAATATTCTACTAAGCAAATCTCTGATAAATAATCTTTAAGAAATATGTTAGCTTTATTGTTAAAAGGAGGGTTGCCTTGACAACAGTTTGAAATTGTTTATTGTTATTGATATTGGGATTGTCTAAATGTTGATTGGGTTTTAAAAAGTTTCTTAATATATAAACTCATTGTCATGCATTTCTTTATATTCTAGATAGCACTTATCACTAAGTAACTTGTTTGTAATTATATATTGGTATAAATGTGGAAAATATATATTTGTAAAGTCTCATATTTATATTTCGGTCAATTCCATGTCTAGTGAATCTATTAACTTAATTTCAATGGAGTCTCTACCTCATGGAAATCCATCCCATTGGTTGCACTTAATACCAGTTCATGGCTTTATTGCTTGAGAGTTCAGAAGAAGATGAAGTACCAGAACAGTGAGCCAGAATCGAGTCCAAATCAGATAACTCTACCAACTGCTCCAAAACATTCAGGGTAATTAATATATAATGCCTACTACATAATGAGGATAAAATGAATTGAAAAATACCTTATGAAGTTAATTTTAAAAAAAAAAAATTTCAGAATATCAGAACATGCAAAAAACTTTACATTTTATATTATCTTTGAGCTACTAATGAGGCATGAAATTTTATTGTTGAGAGATTACATTTTGGAAGTATGAATGGTGCATTAATGGAATCCTAATCATATTCTGTTGAAAATCATTTTCATAAAGAAGTTTCCTTTATCGTTAGAATAAAATCAGCACTAAATAAGTACTTTCTAATTGTTAGATTTTTTTACATGATTACTGGGCTGCAGTGACTTGTCTTTCTTGAACTAGTTTTTCTGTTTTCTAACTCTAGCTTTGCACTGTGTTGTTTACACTCAGTCAGTTTTGTTTACTCTTTACAAGTTTGGAAGAATGACTACATGAATGATTATTTATATTAGCCTGACAAAAATATGTTTACCTGTTTCCATAAGCCCATTGCATTATCTTGCTTATTAAAATTTTCTTTAATACTAATTTCTAATTCTTTTATAGAGTCTATTTAGAAACAAATTATTATTTTTATTTAATTATACATAATTAAACTTTTCATAACATCACCACTATTCTTTCAAATTCATTTTAATATTTATAGTCGTCATTTAACTTCATATTTTTATTTTTCATTTTTTTAAATATAAATTTATCTATTTCTGAAATATACAAAAATATATTTTTTTTAAAAATCTAACATATCCATAACTTAAGAAATCAAAAGTAAACTTATAAAACTTACAGTATCTGAAACACAATAACTGTACATATTAAATATTATATGCTTTATGTATAACAATAAACTTATTTTATTATCTTTAAAAATATTTTTTTCATTTCAGAATTAATGAATTTAATTATTTACTTATTAATTCTATAATCAGGCTATTATCATCATCAGTAAGGTGATTTTTCATTTGATTTTAAGTTTCTAGTTATTTATTGCTTAAACTATTTATTATAAAATTGTTGGTATTTTAATTACTATAAGCTCTCTGAGCTCTTTGTCATTTTGAATGAGACTATCACTGGATAAATTCGTATTCCCATAATTTTTTTATATAAGATGTAATATATTGAACCTTTTCCATTATTGCAAATAATTAATTTCACTATATGCCTTTTTATTTACTTGTTAATAAATTAAATAGACTTAGTACTTCACCTTATACACTTTAATCACACATGAATGAAAGCATCTGAAAAAATGATTTTCAAGACACATTGTTGATTGAACCAACACTCTTTATTTGTCTCAGGTTGCAAAATTTTATATATCTTCTTTATCAAGTTATTATAATTTAATCTAGAAGTGCCATATTTCCTGCATTTAATCATATGACAACATTCACTCTGGTTATTAGTTTAGAAATTGCCATATTATTTATAATCCACACACATGTACTTTAAACTTTAATTAAAGGGTCAGTATATCAGCTTTTATTTTCAATTATTTCATGTGGAAATGTTTAGTAATAATTATCTGGACTAAAAATAATGTGATAATCTCTAGCATAATAAATGATTAGTATTAATCATTAAGCATAATTGTAAATGCATGAAATTTTGCACTAGTAGATAAAATTGTAATTGTACGATTATAAAGATAATACAAACATGTGAGAGATTGTGACCGGGGCTAAGTAAAGAGTGCTAATTCAGTCAGAAATGCATCTTGGAGGTTATTTGCTTTTTTTCATAATGTCTTTTTTCATGTGATTAAAGTATGTATGACTGAATAGAAATTGTGTATATTTAATATATATATATATATATATATATATATATATATATATGCCTATAAAGAAATGGTATACATTTTTAAATACAGTTCTATATTATTAATAAATAATAATGTAAAATATATAAAAAAATATCATTACTTATAGTTAGAATTTTAAGTGAATAATAATGTCGTTATTTTCCAAACCTGTGTAATGTATATAACATATTGTTAAGACACAAATCTATGTTATTATAGATATAATAAACACCTCCATACTTCCCCCATTCTTTTTAAATTCACATAAATAAAGATATAATAAAAGACAAATGACTTCCAAGATGCACTTCGTGCTGAAGCAGCACTCATCAGTTGGCCCAGGTCACCATCTCTCATATATATCTTTATTACATGAAGAGTATTTATCTAGAGTAAATTGTTACATTTTCATTTACCATTGCCAAACTTCCTGCACTCACAACTTTTACGTCATTCATTTCAGATAAATACAATAATGATTATTTCTAATCATTTTCGAAACTAGAGATTATCTCTAGCACAGATATAAACTTTAAACATCAGTTAAAGATTAATATATCTGACTATAAATAATTCTCTATAAATGTTCACAATAATATATATTGTGTGTTATACTGAAGAAAACAATGAAATCTTATCAAAAAAAGCTTTTTTTTATTGAATAATACAATATTGATCATTATATAACATTTCTCAGTATTAAGTAAACCATCTTTATACATTTAATTTTAGCATTGTTTAAATTTGAGTATATAAAGTTTTGATTGTTAAACAACCTTCTTCAAATATTTTTTTTTTCCTCTTTTGTGAAAGGAAGGGTTTTGGAGATTATTGAATAATCGAAATATTGACAACATTTAATAAAATTTGAATAATGCAAAAATTAATAATATAATAGATATTGTTTGATTTAATATTTTCAGAAACATATTGGTACTTCAATAGGAAGTTTATAATATAAGGCAAGAAATTTCTGAAACATCACTTAATGTAGCAAAATCATTAATGTACAAAATAATAATAATAATAATCAAATGGGTTTATTGTTCAGGAGTTCGTAAGAAATTTGAGTGCCAGGACTGAAACTGATTCAAGGACTTTATACTCCTGAATCCAATGCTCTATCACTGACCCAAATCATGCTGGTCATTAGTTTATAAAGACTTTACAAATTAATGGTTTTGCACTTTTATAATATATATATAGTGTTTATCTGTGTAAAATGTATCTCTAAAAAGAATTTATTTTTAAATAATTGGATTTTGATCCACTAAAATTTTTATTTTGAATTATGAATGCTGTAGTCCAAAAAAAAAAAAAAAATTGTATTATAAAATTGAAATATTTTTAACAAATATATATATAGATATCTTAAATGATTTGCATCTAAATTTGATTGGACAAGTTTTTATACGATTTCTATTCTGCTGAAATGCAATAATCGTTTTAGGATAAAAATTATATTGTTAAAAATTTATAAATAAAATGTGCTAACAAATCTTTGATTCCTGTGATTGAAAATGATTAATAAATTTTGAACTATAGTGTATATGTAAAAAAAAAAAAATGTTGAAAACTTTTAAAAAAATCGTTCATTTTGTTTCTGACTGTTGGTTGTAATCTTAGAAATAAATTTAACTCCTGATCAATTTTCTGTGTAATTAAAACAACTCACTCAAGAATAAATGGATTAAGAAGCATTTCTGCTTCTCTTCCTCTGAATTTGCTCAGTATTAACTTCCAATCATCCATTAAAAATATTTTATCTGAAATTTAGTCATGTACATCTTGTTATAGGAATATTGACTAACTGAAAATTACTTTAGAACTTAATTTATTTTTAATAACTCATTTTTGAATTGCAACAGGGAACAAAACATTTAGGCAGAAAAAGTGATGTTTTTTTTTAAAAAAAAAAAAAGTTTTAATAGCAAAAAATATTTTTTTAAAAATATGTATGTCTCTATATAGGGAAAATTAGAGAATAAGTAATCGTCAATTATAATTAAAAAAATAGCAATTGAAAATTTTGTCCATTTAATGTGAACATCGCCATCCATTATAAACTTGAATAACTAATGGTTAATAGATGTTTGGGAATATACATTTATCACTATCATCTAAATCTAAATGATTATTCAGGTTTATAATAAGTAGTTTTGCAGTAGGGTAAATAAAATTGAATTATTGCTCCCAATGCAAAATTTTGACAGAAAACTAGAAAATCTAAAGAACATGATCACTATCTCCCATGCTTGCTCATAACGGTTGGTAAAATAGGCAAAACTCTCTCCTACAGCAGTGCCACTCAAAGCAAGATGAGTTCAGATCCATATGACTATATAAGCTATTGAACTTAGATTGAAAATATTTGTGTGTTCTCAATTTTATTCTCATGGTTTTGTAGTTAAGTAAAGATAAAAGCTGGCTGCTGGAGAGTTGTATTAGATCCTAAGATCTAGGTGCAGTGCTCTCAGATCCAAGACTCTACACTGATGAAGGCTGTAAGCCAGAAACTAGTTTGGGGATATTGGATGAGTAGGCACTAGATAGGGATTTTATGCACGAGCCTTCTGGCATCCATTGATTACTCTGTCTTGCTTTCAGTGGCACTACTGTATGGAGAGAGTTTTGCCTATTTTAAAATCTAAAAAACTAATAAGATTAGTAATAGATTCTACTTCATATGGCATAAGCATACATGTGTTGTTGAAACTAAAAGTATGAACATTTAAATTGAATAATGTGATCAGAAGCAATAAAAAAGTGTCATACTATCTCACTCAGAAAATAATGAATAATCTAAAACTGCACTTCTTCTAAAATCTTTTTTTTTTGTTGTAATAATCATATTTCTATCTGTTTATAAGCATATTATAATAAACATAGAATAAAGAAATTATGTAATTTAAGATTTCAGTCTAAAGTCAGTTGAAAAATCATATAAAAGTTGTTCACTGGAATATATTTAAATATAAAATCACTTGGAAAATACACTTCTTTTATATTGAAAAACATTTGTTTTAAAGAAAACTGCAAACTCTGAAAGATACATTTAATGTGATATTTATCAATTATATGGTAGTCATATGTGAACACTATCACTATTTGAGAATCAAAGTTTTTTGGTTTAGATCTAATTAACTAATAACAATGTGGATAACAACAATCAGCACTATATGGAATTTATCCCAGTACTAAAGTATCAAAAGTGAAAGCTAAAAATTCTTAAATCAAAACTTATTTTGATACTTGAACTCAATCAATAAATAAATTTATTATTAAATAGTAAAAATTATTGAAAGTATTACTCAAACAAATGAACTTATATTATTTATTTTTGAAGCAACTTATTCTTCTTTTTGTCTTATTCCTATAGAAAAAAATAGTAAAATTTACAAGATTTAATAAATAGCAATTTTTATTGAAAAAAAAAGAATTATACAAATAATTTTTTTTTAAAAAAAAAAGAAAGGTATAAGATGGAGTAAAATGGTAAAAAAGAAAAAAAAATTTTTATAACCAATGACAAAATATATTTAGCAATAAATATGATTGACATTTTAAACAGTTATCTTTTATGAAGATGTAATTAAGCAAAAACCTTTGAAAATTATTTTTTGTTAGGAAATTACTTGGATAAGCAATAAATGAATATATAAATAATGTTATATATTTATATGGAAAATGATTTTCATCTTTACATTTTGTAAATTATAAGTTTATTGTATTTTATTTTGAAAAAATACAGATAAAAGAAGAAAAGTAAAAATTGCAAAAATAAATTTTAAGTTAATAAATTTAAAAACTATTTCAGATAATTTGACAAAGTAAAAAAAGATTGACTGTGAAATGGAATTTTTTTTTTAAAAAAATGAAGAAAAATTGACTAGTTATAAAACAACATTCAGATTGTATTTAATAAAAATTGAAATCATCAAACTATTCATAATGTTATGAATTAGAGTTAACCTAATACTTTGAAAAAATGTTAATGTATTTTAATATTATTAAATATTATTCCAAAAATTTTTTTATTTAGTAGCTACATATCAAAATTAAATATATAGTCTTCCATATACTCCTTTTGTTTTATATAAATCTTATTTTATTTTATGAACCAAACTTTTTCCCCATATCTATATACACAATATATTATTATACATATTCATTCAATCATTTTTTGTGATCATTTTCAAGATTATTCTTAGGTATAGACCTTGAAAATAGAGATGTGTAATAATATACTGTGTATGTGAGACAAAAAGTTTAATTCATAGAATAAAACAAGATTTATATAGAAAATGAGTATGAGGAAAATAACATATATTGGAATTAATGGATAATTTTTTTTTAAAAAAAAGAGAGAGGTATTCACTTTTGATTGGTTATTTAAATTATATAAAATTTTAATTCTGGAATATTGAAAATCTCCTTTAAAAATGTCAACTTTATTAATTTATTAAAAGTTGTTTTCCATTATGCTCAAAAAGTTTTAAAAAGTTTATGAATTTCTAATTATTAAAAAGTATATTTTATAGCATTTAAAAACTTCACTTATTTACCACAATAATTTTATGTTGTTGAAATCAAGAGACAAAATTAACTATCTAATTTAGCTGGTAAAAAAAGTCATTGTTTTGTTTTTTGTTATAATTTTTGTATTTACATTTTCACCCAACCTAGTCATGGCTAAAAATTTTATTTGTTCTCAAAATTCTATTAAAAAGTAATTCTTTTTTTTTTCTAGGTGTATTCTTATTTCCAATGTATTTGAAAATATTGTTATAATAATGCTCCTTGTAATTGTAATTATTTTTCTTGCCTTTTCTGGATTTCTTTTTAATTATTACAATATCTTTTTTCATCTAATTCTAATTTTATTCTCCCAATTGTTTTATTTTATTTAAATCTTTTTTAGATTTGTTTTTAATTATTTTATTCACAGCTTATCTTTTGGCATAATGATAACTATTCAAAATCTCAAATTATTTTTTAATATTATTTTTAAAAACAAGAACATGTTCTCTAACATAGACATATGATATCTGAAAAGCATTTACATCTATTTCAGATTTAATTGCAAATTTATGATGAATTTACTGTTTCATCTAAAAACTGCTCTAAAACTAAATCCTTCTGTTGTCAGGTGTCGAGAATAGTAATATAAAAAATACAAATTCACTCGATGTTTTAATATTTTTAATAACAAATAGAAATATATAATAGATTGCCAGGTAGCATAGTTAGAAGTCTGATATGTAGTATGGTTAGAACATTTATTGACTTACCTGTGATTTTTTAAGATTATTTAAAGATTTACCAAGTACTTAGTCTATTTTTTAAATAACTTGATTTATAATTAATCCAGCTAGTCTAGTACTGTTCATTGGATTTCTAGATAATCTTAATTGAGTAGTTTTCAAGATAAATCGGGTTTAGTCTAAGATAAATGACAATCATCCTGCCTATAAAAACTGGATTGCGTTATGATATTGAATTCATCACTTATTATTGGTGAACCCACGGGTTATCGTCATCTTTTACCTTAGCACTAAGATAATTTATAGATTGTGAAATCCAATTCATTTAAATAAATATTGCTCATTAATTTATTGAATTTCTAAATGTCAAATGTCATCATGTAAGGAAATTACCATTGAACATGTATAAAATATTGTGCAAGTTGTTAGAGTAGGAGGAATAAGACTACCAAAATTATTTCTGATATAATTATATATATATATATACTATTGTAAATGAAATTGTTGAAATGTCCTTTATTAACTCATTTATGAGCATCACAATTATTAGTTGTGTGAGTTTGTTCTTTTTCCCTTTGAAATAAAATAAATGAAAGCCACTTAATATACTTAATAAGGTTCAAGTTTATTTTAATTTATGATTAGTGATATTAGGCATGACATACCTGAAATCATTTTTTGAGTCTTATATGGTCATGGAATTAATTTAGAACTTGATTACTACATAATATCTTATGGGTGCTTGAATGTTCTCATTCATAATATTATAACATGTAACTCCATAATGTATTAATTAAATAATTGGTTATATTTGTTCTAATTATAGAAAACAATGATGATTACAGTATTTGATATACGTATTTATTCATTAGAGTTCACTATATATGTATAATGTCATCTGAATATAAATGATGAATAGCTGTTGGGAGATATATTCCCAAACTGGATTACATTGCAAATGTCAGATGTGAATGAAGATATTGAAAATAAAGAGAATAACTCATTCATAGTATTCTCTAATTTAGAGTCAGAACAACTTACCTCTAAGCACACATGTCAAATTAATTAATTAGAAACTCTTCAGATATATTTATATCTGGAAACTTTTGCCTCATATCCTTAAAATATTTCTTTTTTGAATCTTCTTCACTAATAAGATAATAAAATACTAGAATTAGAATATACTTTTTAATTATTTTATTATTTAGTTAAATTTGGAATATTATCTTTAAGCTTTTACTAATTTATTTGTAGCTTGAGGTAAAAGATACCCGATTTATTGAGATGACGCTAAAGTTACTTACAATTATTTTTTTATTAAGGCAAAACAGAAACTTAATTTTATCTTGTCTACATAAGGTATACACAATCATTTAACCCCATGGCATCACTATTTCATACTATTAATTAAATACTATGATATAAGCTTTTTTTTTTTTCTCTACTTGAATAAAATCAATTTTCTTAAAACTAATAATAGTTATTTAGAGCAGACATTTCATAGTAAAATGTTATATAAAGGAATCGGCCATCATTATATAATAAAATCTAGGTAATCATACCTTTTGCTTTCTAAAGAATAAGAGAATTTTACGTCTTTTCTATGTTATGAATAATATCTAAATTCTCACATAATATATATAACCATTGAAATAATTTATACCTCCAAGTGAGTTAAAAAATGTATAGAAATTCCATAAATACCCAATAGTTATTTACTTTTTTTATATATAAAATCAATATAACTAAACAAATATTCAATCTTAAATTTTACTGAGTTATTTATATTTAAAATAGTTTTCAAAGAAAATGTATCATCAAAACAATGTCATCTTTATGCCCTAGAACAGGGATGCCCAACCCGTAGCTCGCGAGTCACATGTGGCTCGCGTAACTGTTTAATGTGGCTCGAATTGCACTCTTCAAAAAAATTGATAAAATATTTTATGTTCCTTGATGGCACATGCACACACTAAAAAATAAACATTTTTACAATACAAACAATAACGATATGCAGTGTCAGGTTTCACATTAAATAAAATATATTTTTCCTGTAATTGTAATTTATATGTATGTTACCAAATTTTTAATAAATAAAATGTATTTACATTTTTTTTTCTTTTTAACATATTACACCTTTTTTTTTTTTTTTTGCTGTACACGTTTGGTTTGGTGCTATATATATATTGTGTTTAGTGCTCTTGTATATATTGTTGTTTTTATCGAGAAAGATCCTTGTAGACGTTTGGTTTGGTGCTGTATATATATTGTGTTTAGTGCTGGAAATAGTTTTTATCGAGATAGATCCACGTACACGTATATATTTTGCTGTATATATCGATGTTTAGTGCTGTAAACAGTTGTTTTTATCCGTGTACACGTATATATTTTGCTGTATATATATATTGATGTTTAGTGCTGTAAATAGTTGTTTTTATCGAGATAGATTCGTGTGTACACATATATATTTTGCTGTATATATTGATGTTTTCATCGAGAAAGATCCGTGTACACGTTATTTTGGCCACATTAGAAACGGCGGATTGATACCAATGTGAATAGGCCACCCCCACCACCCACCTATCTCCCTACATTGCAGGTTTAGTACCCAAGTACCATGTTTATAAATGTAATATGAAAAATGTAATATATAATTGTGGCTCCCCAAATTTTTTTAAATTCTCAACTGGCTCGCGTCAAGTTAAAGGTTGGGCACCACTGCCCTAGAACATATGTGCACAGACTTCTTTAACATACTCTTTCTATTATTTGTATATACTTAATAATAAAATATTTAGACTTTTATAATAATAATAATAAAAAGATATTTTTTCTAACTAACTATTAAATCTAATCATGCATTTACATGGTCTTTCAATAACTTTTAGATCTTTAAACCCTTATGGCTATATGTTTTATTCATAACGTTAAATAAAATCTATATCTAAATATATCAATATATTAGAATTTATTATTTGCTCTTTATTATTAATATATATATATAAACATTACAAGCATAAAGCTAAACTAGTCAATATAAAATCAAAACTACCCCAAATCTAAAATTAAACCAGAGCAGCATAAAAATAATATTAAAACACAACCTAAGGTTTCACTGCTACAAGCAGACTTCTCAAGTGTAAAGAACTATACAATATATATACTATTAAAAACTACCCACAAATCCATTTACTTCCCATCCACCCTTAATATTAAAAGAACTCTTAAATAAGTTAATTGCTTCAGAATAATAAATTTTCAGTAATAAAGACTCTTTAATTCTTCTTTTGATTTCATTTTTATGCTGGTCTGGTTTAATTTTAGATTTGGGGTACTTTTGATATATATATATATTAAAAAAGAAAAATCTAATATAACAATAAATAGGTATAAATAAATTAATGACATGAAAATGTTTTATTTCATTATAACATATATTAATCTTAAAATTTAATCAAAATAGTTTTTTAAATGATTTGTAAAATAATATCAATTACTCATAAATATCATTGATTCATATATATTATCAGTTCACACTATTGGCCAACTTTTCGATAGAACATTTCACAATATATATTTTTGTGACATTTGTTGATATCAATATATATATATATATACATTGGTCAAATGATAGCAGTATCCAATCCTGGTCTCCATTCATGCAATATATTTCAGATATTTCATATTTGGGAATACTAAATCTATACATATCTACAGAAAGAATTATGTGAAGTTCGAGTTTTATTTTTTTACATACAACTTTAATCATTGTAAGAGAACATCATCTTCATTTCTTTAGATGGATTATCCTCACTCTTCCTTGCAATCTCTACACCATCAATTTACATTCCATAGTTATCTAAGATAGTCCCTATAGCATTACTGGTCGATTACAATAATTGAATAAATACATAGATATGTATGATCTGGCTTAGAATTTATTTTAGAGAATAAAGATTATATTCAATGCAGCATTTTAATTTAATTAAAGTTTAATACTATATATCAGATAGAAATCAATAAATATATCATTATTAATAACTGGAAAAATATAAAGACATATGTTGCTCTGTCCTATAAATTATTATAAAAATGAATAATTAAATATGTTATTAAATTTATTTTACTATCTGTCAAAATAAGGTCTATTCATGTTATATCTTGATTTAATAAGAGAAATATAATTACATAGACATTTATATAATAATAAAATCAATTTATGGGTTAGCAGAATACCTCCACACATATATCACATTATCTTATGAATTATTTAATAAAGAGTAATGGCTAGCAAACTGTTATTTATTTTAATTTAAAATAAAGAAATGATAGTGTGTGTGTAAATATATACTACATAGTCATTTAGAGATTTTATCAATGGGTATTTTATAGCATTTAAAAATATTAGTGTTAGATTTTAAAACAGAAATTATTTCTAAATGTAACAATTATGAAAAAAAAAGTATTCAAAGGTGAAACAATTACTAAGGTTTTTTAAAAATATATTTTTTAAATTTTATAAAATTGAAATCTCATATACAGTTTTTATACTTGTAATTTTTACACTTCATAGATCTTTGGTGGAGGTCTTAAGTATAATATATATTTTTCAAGTTGGTTATCTTGATTAATGAACTCAATATTAGATTTTCTTTTATTGTTTTTTTTTTTAAACACTTATCTTTGGGATTTCTGACTTTTTGATCTGATGGCAAGCAGTATATTCTAGAAAGGTCAATTATTTTTCAAACTCATGGTTTAGCAAGCAATCATTTTTTCTTTCTTGATTATTTAGTGATTTAACTGGATGCATTTTTTATATATTTATTATAAGTTATATGGGTTGGTAGAAAACAACAATCCAAAACAAGATAGATGTAGCAGACTATTTTTATATATTTATTCATTATACCAATGCTTAAAATAATTTTAAAGTCTGGGTACTTATAACGTAATCGGGCTTGGCCACTTGATGGCATTCTGGCTTGCCAAAACACCTAACAAATACCATTTACAAGGCCTGACTTACGGCTATAGAAAACATCTAATGTTTGTCTTAGCCATCAGAAGGCCGTTGATGATGAAATAATGCAGAAATAATACGGCCTATTTCTGCTTCACGACAAATTACTGTGAATCCACACACTTATCTTTCATGTACAGTTTGATATATATGTGTATGTAGTTTGATTAGTCAAATTTTTACAATATACGTTACTTAATCTTTGTATTTGTAATGAATTTAAGAAACCTGACTATAGTAATTTTCCAAATGGCCACACCCTTATTTAGAGAAGGTGTAATGTGTAAAAGCTTGCCGAGGGTACGTCAACAGAATTCGGCTGAGTTCGCGTGCAAAATCTCATTTTCACGTGAAATACCACGTAGTTCATAAAATAGCTAGCGATCGCGTAACTTTTTCCACAGTTGCCGAAAACAGAAGCTGAGTATTTCTGCTATCCAATAAAAATATACGCGATTTTTTGTAAATTTCATAGAAAGCACATATTATAAACATGTTTAATAAGTAAATAAGACATTTATATGTGTTTGTTGTTGTTTAAAAACTTTGAGTTTCTTTCTTTTGTTCGACTACGGTTACGATTTTGATATCTTTTATTTTAGCATTACAAACAAGAAAACACTAACCCTAAAAGTAACCCTAAAACTAACCCTAAACCTAACCCTAACCCCACATAGTTGTTTTGTTATGTAGAAAGCTATAGTTAAGTGAAAGACATCGCTAAATAGACACCGCAGAGTAGCAGCTTTGTCCAAAAACAGAGATTTAAAAATAAAAAAAAGGTTGTCGTTTACTAAATACAAAATTAAAATTAAACAACTTTTTTAATAAAAAGGCATGAAAAAAAAAGTTATAGCAATCAATAAATTAATAACAAAAAAAAAAAAACAGCGATTCGATTTAAAAATATAACATGGCCCCGAACATTGTATTGTATTGTTTTTGACTTCCAACAACGCCATCAAGTGGCCAAGCCTGATTACCTTATAATTACCGATATTAGACAAAGTATAACAAATACTTACAATTCTATCTGCTGCAGCAATTAGCTATCCTGTTTAAGACTTTGACTTCAGCTTGGAAAATGATAATAAATTATTCTCTTCTCCCACTTTGTATATAGAGCATTGAATTACTTGGTTGCAGTATAGTTTGTGATGATGGTGTTTTAGTTGAATTTATATATCGGGCTATTTCCATCATCTAATATGAGTATTGAATGTCTTTAGAAAAATTTAACTTTATTTAAATATTCAAAATACATTCAGCTGTTAGTAATAGCACACCAAACAGGTTAGTATATGCATAATGTTTCAAGAGGTATTATTCTCCCCTCTTCTTCAGTTATTGCTAACCTGACCAGTGACAGTACTAGTATGAGAATTGAACCTGGATCCTTAGATTCTTGAGTATTGAATTTCAAGGTAATGCCATGCTGCCAAAGGATGTCTCAGTTGGTTAGAGCATTACCATAAAATTCAATACTCAAAAATCTAAGCATCCAGGTTCGATTCCCATGCTAGTACTGTCACTGGTCAAGTTAGCAATACCTGAAAAAGAAGGGATAATAATACCTCTTGAAACATTGTGCATATATTAACCTGAGTGCTATTACTAACAGTTGAAGGTATTTGGAATATCTAAATAAGTTAAATTTTTCTAAAGACATTTAATACTCACATTAGATGATGGAAAATAGTTCAATATATAAATACAACTTGGTTGCAGATCTTTAAGCGTTCAGATTATCAAAAGACTAAACTGAAAATAATTTAACTATTAGACAAGACAATCTGAAATTGGAAAATGTGTACTGTCTATAACCAACTCTTTTCATTTTTGTTAAGTTATCTGCTCACTTAATCAAGTATATTTATTAAGCATGTTGTGTTGGTCTTAATCTAATGATGTTCATGTAATTTCTGTATTTAACTTTTTGGTATACATGCTAATTACTTTCTTTCTAAATTGATTCATATATTTAATTTGTAGAAATCTAAATGTTTATAATTTAAGTCATAAATTTAATCGATATACAATTTCAATTTATTTTCAATCTTAACAAATTCTATTCTGATTACAAATTTAGTTATGAAGTGACATTTTTTACTTTGTAAAACTTTTTAATATTTAAAAATAGTGAACAAGTTGAATAAAACAAAGTTCTAATAAGAGACAAAATGAATCATGGGCCAAAAAGAGTCATGTGTATAGTCTTAAAATGCACAAGTTAATGAAAATGATTAACTTAAGTTAAGTACTGATTAAAAATTGATGTTAAAAAATCATCTAAGAAGTTATCATATTGTGTATAAAATAAAAGTTAATAAAAACACAAGATATATAGACTATTTTGTGTATTGGCAGTGTGTGAGGATAATTTATCCCCATGTCTCAAATTTTTATAAATTATTTTCTCAAAAGTAAAGTAATATTCATTATTATTTTCATTTATTATTACTATTATTATTAGCATTAATTTCATACAAGTAAATAAACTTCTTATTGATTTTTAAAGTTTATCTTAGTGTTATTTTATTTAAATAGTTGATGATTATCTGGCTACTATTATTGAAAATACCCAAGGTACACAGCAGAGTGGTGCCAATTGACAGTAGAGCCTGTTTGCAGAAAAGTGATAGAGTGTTACAAGCAGGGCAGAATGACACAAGTTGAAAATTAAGGTCAACCTGCATATAAATTAAATGAAATGGTATAAACCTTAAGGGTAACATTATCAAGTCATAATATTTAGAAATTCAATGTAAATAATGTGATAACATGTGAAATATATATCAAATACATTGAGTGTTATGTTTTCATAAATAAAGTCAAGGTTGCCAAGGCTAAAGATGCTACATTGTTATTTTTTGCTCATAGGGTTGTCATATAGATAGCTAAACAACTACATGTTCCTAAAATGTCAAGGATATTTCCATATAAAGATATAATTGAAATTTTAACTGTTTATTTTCAGTCAATGTTGTCGAAATGGATAGGACTATGAATATGCACTAATCAATGCAACTTTGCTAGACAACATGCTGTTAGATCAACTATTGTTCAGAATGTCAGATTTTAACTTCAGAAAAACTTTATTAGGTGAACCAAACATAACATATAAAATAGCAATTGCAAAGTGTATTATGTAAGATAGTTAGATGACAAGTCTGAAATTCAAGGTTCAACTGATGTATAGAGTAACTATTTATGTGAGGACATCCTCACTTGTTATGGCTGTGGTCTGAAAAGTCACATTAAAAATTTTTGCAAGTTTAAAATAAAGTGCCATACATGTTTGGTTAGTGATCAAAAAGACAACAGTTTAAAAGCCAAACCACATCAGGATTTTAAATCAAGGATAAATGGAGCAAAAAGTAAAGGAGACTGATAAAATTCATATTACAGTAGACATGATTCTTTGCGAAAGGAAAATAAATATGGAAATGTTGTGGGGTTATCAATGTTTTCACTAAAAGATTATTAGTGAAAAAATAAAACCAAGTGGATATTGGAAAATACGTAATGTTTTAGCCATGAATATTAACAGTAACAAGATAGCCATATGGTAAAGTGTTGGAACCAGTAAAGTTTAATGCCAGAATTAAATTGCTATTCTTAATATAGTGAAGAGGAATATAAGCTTCTTACTAAACAAAAACTGGTTTCAAAATCATTAAGGATATGTCTTACAATAATTAAGAAAATACAATTGAAAGCTAAAGTTGGAGCAAGTTTTTGAATTATCTAAAGACACAAACAGTGGACATAGAATTAGTGAGGGATTTGCCCATCCTATTATATTATAATCTCAAAAGGTGTGTTGTCTCTGGAACAGAACTCATTGTGGCAATTCCAGTGGCAGTGATAATAAAGTTAGATGGGACTATTCATATCTTTCAGAGATTATCACATCATACATAATAAATATATTAATAAAGGAGTGCATTCATACCAAGTACATGTAAAGTTTTAAATCTCACTAGAAAAAGCATCATTTTTTGCAAAGATTGATTTAAAGTTTGCCTTTGATTAGATATCTGTAAGAGAGAAAACAGTAGAGTTGCTAGTCATTAAACTCTTGTAGGATTTTTTTAAGTATAATAAGCTATCACATGGGATTATAGTTGCACCGAATGTCTTCCAAGTTAAAATGAATGTTTTGTTCCAAAGCATGCTAGGAGTTATCCAGTATCTCAATGATATACTCAGATTGAGCATGAATTGGAATTCTGTATCATGGAAATTCATTCAAAATTAGACAATGTTGGTACTGGGCTGAATATTGCAAAGTGTATATGGGCCACCTCTGAGATCAAGTTTCTGGGTCATACAGGAGAAATAACCTATACTGGAAAAGTTTAGAGCTATGAAAAATGTGGCAAAAGTCTAGAATGTAAAGCATTTATGCGCCTCTTTAGCATTACTGAATTTTAATGACAGTTTTTAAAAAAGGAAAATTGCACATTGAAACACCTTTATGTGAACTATTGCATGCTGGGGATGGACAGAAGAATGCAATTTAGCTTTTCAAAAAGCAAAAGATCATATCTAACCAACTCCTTGTACACTACTGTAGAAACTTGAAATTGATTATAACCATTGATGTTTTGGAATTTAAGTTGGATCTATTTCTCATGATTTTTAAAAGTGAATATCCAATAGTGTATTCTTCAAGGACCTTGACATTTGCTGAAAAAAAAATATAGTCAATTGAATAAGGAAGTCCTGGTTATTATTTTTGTAGTTAAAAAATTCCATCAATTTATATATGGGCAAATTTTTTACTGTATGCAGATCATCATCCATTACTTGAAATTTTTAATCCAAATAAGAAAAGTCCTGAACATGCCAGCAAGAGACTGATCCTAAGATTTATTATATGTCTATGATTATGAATTAATTTATAAGTCTGGTAAAGAGATTGGATACTTTATCTCATTTACCTACTGATGAAATGCAGTGAAAGTTTACAGAAATCAATTTTATTGCTATAATGAACTCAGAAAATCTGAGTAGCACTCAAGTTGCTGAGTGGACTAATCAGCTTTATGACTATAAAAAAATTGGATTTGACTGGGATGACAGCAAGGCAGCCAAATTATGTTGCCAAGCTGTAATAGATACATTCTGAAGACTGACCACATGCTAATACCAATTGAAGGGCACAAACAGGTGATTCAATTGCTACATAATAAATATTCAGGCATCATATACATGAAAGCTTGTCACAATAATATGGCTGATGGTCTAAATTAAATCAAAAGGTTGAACAATCAGTAAAAAGCTGCTTTAAATGTGATTCTACAGTGGATTTCACTGAAAAGTTGTTTTATTCATAGAGAGATTCAAAAAATCAATGGCAAAGGATTGATATAGACCATTTTGGCTATGAATGGATATCTGCTCCTTATTGTTATGAATTCTTATTTTCATTCAGCTGAATACAAGCTTATAACAAACACTAGCACATAGGGCACAATTAGAGCTCTCCAAGAAGTTTTTGTTAGTCAAAGTTATCCAGAAACTCTTGTATCTGACCATAGAACTGGAGTTACCTCTGTAGAGTTTAAAAGATATTTGGCTGAGAAGGAAATATGTCATGTTTTGACTCCACTTTATCATCTGTAATCAAATAAATTGGCTGAAATGGTACAATATCTAAAGTCAATGTTTAAAAAAACATCAGCTAAAGATGTAGAAGCTATGTTTTATCAATATTTTGTCCTGAGCACAGCAACTTTGGAAACAACAACAGAATTTCTAATACAGTGAATTCACACCCTCTTCTATGTTATTGCCAGTTAAGAAATTAACAGGCAAAAATAATTTAGACAGTGAGAAATTCAGAGTTGGCAAGCAAATTTATTTAGATTAAGAAAATTTCAAGATGGTGAATGTCAGAGATATTGGTAAAAAAAAAAAATCCATGATGTTATAATTGAATTAGTAACTGAAATATATTAGAATGATAAAGTTAAGATATTATCTAAGAAGTTATATTGTGTGTGTAAAATATGAGTTAATGAAAATATGTGTGAGAATAATTTATTCCCACACATCAAATTATTATAAATCACTTTCTCAAAAGTAAAGAGATATTCACTATTTTATTTCCATTTGCCATTAATTTTGTACAAGTAAATAAACTTATTAATTTTTGAAGTTTGTCTTAGTATTATTTTATTTAAATAATTGGTACTTACTCATCACTGAAAGTTACCCTCAGGTACATAGCATAAGCAAATATAGATTAGCAGATCATTATTGTTTTGTGTGTGTTACTCTTTTAAACAATTTGATTGAATATTTTTCTTTAATTAGAGAAAAAAATACAGCTCTGGATGCAGAGCTAGTCTTAGGTGCAAGGTCCAATTGGTTTAAAACCAGCCTCCTGCTTATGATATTGTGTGCTAGTCCCATTCATGTATATTCAATTGCAATTTACCACAATAGATTTGAACTTGTCAATTAGATATGCATATAAAATTTGTGGATATCGTTGTTAATTTATTTTTTTAGCAGTATGATAACAATTTATATTTAATCAGTAATATAAAACTGTATGTAATATAGAATGGAGTTGAATTACTTTAATAATATGATCAAGTCATCTTTGTTGTATATTTTTTATTAATCAGATGTTTACAAAATTTTCCTTTTATCTACGATTTTTTGTGCTAATGATGAAGAGCAAATAAAACTAAAGAAAATTTGTAATTATATATTCTACACTCCTTGTTCAAACTTTATTTCATTTGCAATGAATTGTAGTTAGTTGAAAACTTCATTAAAAAGGGATTGAAATTTTTCTAAATAAACTCACATGAATTTGATTTAAAAACTTTTTGAATTTGTATGTTACAATTTCTATTAAATGGAATAATCATTTTTTAAATTTCTTAACAATTTTATTTAAAAAGTTATAAGATGATGAAATTGTAGGAAGTTTTCCCAAAGTAGAATGGAGCTTTAGTATGTCCCTTTTTTCAATGCTTGAAACCATATATTTGAAATGTAAAAACAAATTATTAATTAAGAACTTTATATCACTACTATAAAATTAATTGTTGTTTTTTTTTCACAGTCACATTAACATTGTTAATAAGAACATTTTAGGAAGAATAAGAAGAATTAGCCATGAGATTTTTTTTAAATATTGGCAATCAGATTTGTAGTAGTGCTAATGTTCACCTTGTTACTATGGTTTAGATTGTTTCTTTTTTTTTTTGATGACCATTTGAGAAGGCTGAAATCTTTCAATTGAAAAGAAGTGAAATTATGTTAACCTAATTTTCATGATGATTGTAACATAAAATTTTCATCTCAAATGCTTGCACTAAAAGAATTTTTTTATATTTATGAATTGAATTAAGGAAATGTTTGGATTAAAGACATATGTTGCTGTGTGAATATTAAATCATAATCATAAATTAAAAGATGTACTATAATGGCATTTACTATTTAAAATGTGTTATTTGTATTTATCAATTTGTTAACGCAGTCTGGTAAAGTTCATTATATTATGAATTCATATGATTTTTATTTCATTCATTAATAAAAAAGAAATTATAAATAAAAATAATTAGCAAGTGTATTCAACTTTTTTTACATTTTTATATCTTATTTTTTAGAAAAATTACTCAATGATATTCTTGATTAGTTTAGAATACTTTTTAATTATTCTTTTTACGTGTGTGTATATATATATGCCTCTGTGTGATTATTTCAGATTTATGAATTATAGCAAATGTAAATTTCAGGTAGTAAGCTATGAAACTTATTGTTGGTTCCTGCCCTCCCTATCTTTCTTTATCTTTTAACAGAGGTTAGAATGTTTTTACTTTTATTTTTTAAACAGCTGTTAATATTTCTTCTTTTCATTTTTTTAATAGCCAGCTGCTGAGTAGTCAAGGTAGAGGAATTTTATAGTTTTAGTGTTCAGAAAAATAGAAAAAAAAAGCAATATGCGTTTGTATATAATTGATATTAAAACAAAAAGTAAACAAGAAATAATAAGGTTTATGTTTAAAACTTCGAGTTAACTTGAATTATGTTTAAATAGTTGTGAAAGTAATTAGAAATTTTACAACTTGATGCAGTTGAAATATTATGTCTGCATTCACTTTTATATAATGATTTCAAAGAAAGGATCATAACTGGCTATGAATATGAGAAGTACATCTTGAAAGCGCTTAGCCATTAAATTTAATTTTCAATTTGTTGTTATAGCTTTACGTTGGAAGTGTGAAAGCACGATTTGATATTATTAATAGAAAATAGTATCTATGTGGTTTTAAATAGTCAATGATTCAACTGTTGTTTACAATATCTATATTGCATTGGCTTTACTAAAATAAACTGCCATTATTATCTGGTTTTTATATAATCTGCATCAGTCAGCTAGAATTATTTTTGGATGTAAAATCAATTCTATATAAGCATAGGAAAATAAATAGAAAGATTTTCACTTTCAAATACCATTGTCATAACCCATTTTTTGATTAATTATCTTTGGTAACACAGTGTAAGCTAGTATACTTAGTTTCAAAATTATAGAATGTTTGAAATTGTCTAACGTTTAACGTTTTAATTTAATAGTATACATGAATAAATAATCATCTCTAACTTGATACAAATAAAACAGTGCTTTCCAATTTTTGTAGTAATTTTTCTGTGTGTTATATTTTTAAAATACTCATCATTTTGTATACATTTCTTAAATTCTTTATCATTACTCCTACTGAACTAATTACTACAATAATAGTCATTCAAATTTTCTATCATGATTTGAAAAACGTATATAAAAAGAATGTACTTATTCTAAACTTTGTTTTTATTTTAACAATATGAATAATGCAAATAAAATGAATTTATTTAGATATTTTTTCTTTGATAATATTTTTATAATTTTTAAAAGCAAATTATTTATACTATTTCATTTCATCGACCTATTATTGTTAGTTTGAATTATCAATAAATCCTAGATAATAGTGCTTATTAAATCCATATCTTGTGTTGATTTATTTTTATCACCACACTAGTTTATGACTTAATACTTTTGTTAATGATGAGTTTTGGACTGGATCTAGTATATATATTATTTGAATTTAATGCATTTTTTATCCAAATGATATTTTGCTATCAAGATACCAATCTGAAATTCAAAAATATCTTAATATTTGGACTCAAGTCATATTATAACTTAGAACAATTGTTTTGTCTCTTTTTGTATATATTCATTATTGGTATCATATAACAACAGTGTCGTCAAGTAATTTGTAGAATTAAAATATTTTTTAAAAATACAAATAATTTTCTATGTACTTGAGAATTTAAAATGAATAGTAGAATTGTTTTTTATAATATTCTATAGAATACCATTACTAATAACATATTTATATATAATTCAAAATTAATTAAAATTAACAAAATACCCCTACCCAACATTGTACTAAAAATGATTGAGAAAAATGTGAGACATATATTATACTGTATATATTTCAATACTTTTAACTTTATTCTCAGTTGGAAAAAAAATTAAATAAAAAAATTCGAATTTATAAATTATTATCTGTATGATGAGTTTTGTCATTGAATCTGTTAATCATTATTTGCACAACTTGTGCAGTCACACGATTGCTCATTTATTTATTTATTACTACGCTTTCTTTTAAAACATTATTCTATTTTGTGTTATGTTAAAAATCATATTAAATATTTTTTTTTAATTAGTTGTCTCAACCATTAGTGAGATGAATATAAAAATGATTAATTAGTTTTATTAAGTAATTATCACTAATTAAATATTATTAACATTATTTTTGAAATAGTACACCATGTATTCTTCAAAACTATCACAATTTTTTCTGAACTTATTGAATGTGAATTGTTCTAATGTTGTATTTTGAATGCATCAATTTAAAATTACATATTTATTTATGTATGCTGTATTAAAATTGATGTTGTTACTAACTTTTTTATGTTTAATTAGCACCACATTGTTTGTTTTGCTTTGCACAGCTTGTTAAAAATGTTGTTAATAATGTTAATTTTGATTACAAAAACCATTATTTAATAAATAGATAAATTTCAGTTTAATTTTAGTTATTTTAAATATTTATTGTTTTTTGTTGTTGTTTTGTTATGTAATAAATTAATTGAGGTAAATAAATATGATTTAGTATATTAATTTGTTGTTTATTATTAGCAAATTATATTCATAAAAAACCTTATTTACTTTAATATTTTAAGAAGCTTCATTATTTAAAGTAATAATTGATTTTTGAAGATAAAAATGTTTATATAAGGGAAATAACTATAATTTATCATGATATTCAATCTTCTTAATGATTTGTTGTTTATTCTCAATACAGTACTCATAAATTTATAACTTTTTATAGATAACACTGTTATAGAATTATTTATTTTTTGCTTTAAAATCACAGTATAATTTTTTTCTCCATATTTTTTTATATAATAAATATTTTAAGAGTGAAATTTACGGGAAAAGGGAATACAATGCTATATAAAATATCAAAATGTTTTGAAGGTTGCTTACCCTATTATGCTTTATTATATTAATATTTGTAATTTATTGTTTTTGAATCTTTTAATATATATATTTAAAATATATATATATATATTATACTTATATGGTAAATTAAATACAACAATAGAAAATGATTGAAATAGTGGAATAATTTATATTTGCTTTTCATTTATTATTTATAAATATCATGTTAGATGAAGGAGACAATCCTATTAGAAGAAAACCCCATAATTCAATATTTATGCATTGTATCAATGTTTTTTATTTCATTTTATTTTCACTCTTCAAATATTGTCAAATTTATACATTCCAGAAATTCATCAAGAAATCGATAGAATTGAGAGGATTTACCTACATTACATTTACATTTGTTTAATTCTTTTAAAACAATGCGAGAAATTGGGTTTATAAATAGGTAAAGAATTTATGCTTCAGTGTACATATAGATACATAAAAATAGATGTACATAAATAGAAAACAAAATGTAAAGTTACATAGATGAATTTTTTTTTTTTTTTTATGTTTTTTTTTTATTTTTTTATAAAGAAATGTTAAAATAAAAACTTTGTGTTGTTCATTAATTAGTGCTTTATTATTATTGTACCTACTTTTTTAAAAAGAAATAAATCTTAGATCATATGAATATTGGAAAAATTTTAGTATATTCAAGGTTACAATTGGCAAAAAAAAAAAAAAGAGATAATTATTGAATGAATTATGTAAAAAGAAAATAAAAGTAAATCTGCTATTCTTCATTTAGACTTCATGATTTCAGAATGCTAACCATTCTTATCTTAAGAAAGGTTGTCAACTTACTGGGAAAAAAACCATTGTTTGAAAGAAATATGTTTTCAAAGATTTCAATGGAAAAGTAATTGCCAGTGAAGAAAGAGCCTTGAAATTTTTCCCAATGATTTTAATGATGATTGAGAGCAAACTATCATGTATCAAATGCTATTTTCAAGAAGATGAGAGGCACATCTTCTGGACTATTTTGATTTTCATCTGGATCACATATGCTGAGAAATATCATGGCAAAATAGCATGAACTAGATCTCTTTCTAGCCTTCTTCATGATGTGCTGCCAGTTTATTGGCAATGATAATCAAAGAAAATAATTTTCACTTTAAACTTTTTTTATTTGTTGTTACAAAATGAATTCATTTCTATTTTGATTATTTTTTGTAATTGGTATTGAATTTAAAATAAAGGATATCTATTCTTATGTGAAGCTAATACATTTATTTTGACCTTTTAGTATAGTTTTCATAAAAAAAATAGTTAATGACACTTAAAACTGACCACATTTTGCCCTTCATTTTTTAAAACTAAAGAAGAAATTTAATAAATTTCAAAGTTCCAAAACAAAACCTGTCAATTACAAGTCAAGGATCAAAAGATCATAGATCTGAGACTTCCTGAAGTTATATATAATATATACTTAAGACACTCTAAAGTTCACTTCAGTTACAGAAGTGTGCTCTTCCGATCTAACAAAGATTTTAAAATAATTTATAATGTGCAATATTATTTTTAGAATAGGTAGGTAAAATCATCATTATTATTAGCAGCCACACACAAATGAGATGACCATTTTAATGCTAAAAGAAAGAAAAAAGAGAAAGGTAAAATAACTGTAGTAATATATTAGAGATGAACTGTGGATAATTATACAAACCAATATTTGAGATACAAATATATTCACATTGAGCATGCTAATCCATCTCTTCTTTATTTGTTTTGTGATACTGTCTGTCTTTTTAACTTTTTCTGCAGCAAACTTTTTTCTGAAAAATTTCAATATTTGGTCTAATTGTAGTTTTCCATTGTATTCTGTTGTAAGCCATATTTTACCAATAAAAACAATCATCATTGTATTTCTTTAGAGAGTACTTTTAAGATAATCTACATAAAAATCAAGTGTAGATGTTGTATGTACATTCTTATAGAATTTTTTTTCCCATTATTCAATATTTGGAAAAGCTCAAATTAATTTTATTTAAAATTAACTCTTTGTAGGTCACAATAATTAATAAGCTGAACAATTATTTAACGCTCCTTTTAGCATTAATGTGCAATTTAGTTTTATTAAAGAACAATTTGGACAACAATGCCCTATATCTAAGTTGTTTTTTTTTAAACTTTCAATATTTTGTTCAGCTAGAAAATATATGTCAAAATAACATATTTCACATTTGGCTTGATTTAGTTTTTGATTTTATTCTTTCACATTATATTTCAAACTTTGACAGTAGTGTTTTGATTCAAAATAATCTAGATGGGCTTTCTGACATAATAATTAATTTAGTTGGCTTCTATGCCATAATATGGTTTTAGGTGTAAGTGAAACTCTGGATTTTTAAACAAAGTTCCATGGACAATATTTTTAGCTCTTTATTTATTGATCGGTAAATGAGTTTTTACTAAATGGAAGTTCAAGGTGTTCTAGATTAATATGAGTTGTTCAAATGAATGACTGTGTACTGATCATTAAACAAAATTGCAATTATAGTATGACATATGGCACAGCCTTCATAACTTATAGAGGAAATATTCATTCCTATTCACACTGAGCTTATGGTTTCAATATTAGTGCCAACCATTATTGATCCATTGTATAATGAAAGTCTCTCTGAGTTTAATTCAACTTCTTGAACTCTAGTGTCTTTTTCTCCACATCATGCCAAGAAACTTCCTTTATTTCATCAATTCATCTCACATGTGGTCTCTTTCTATTTTTTTTTTTTTTTTACACCCTTAGAAGTGAGTTTAAGAGTTCAGTCCATCATTATCATTTCTTTTAGCAATATTCTCAGTCAAGCTCCACTTCAGATTTTTAATTCTTTCAGTGAAGGCTAACAAGGCCTGCTTATTCTCTTATCTGTGTATTTTGTTTTTGATTCACTCATGACTTACCTTTTTAAAATAATTTGAAATTGGGTGTACCTCTTCATTTTATAATTTCATTTCTATATAAAAACTTTCTAGAAAACTTCAAAAGGTTTCCCCACCTTTATGCTCACAAATAAATGCTGACAACTATCAAAAAATAATATAATACTAATAAAATAAAACAAAAATTTTTTATTGTAGAAGTCTACACTTATTATTGTGCTACGTAGAAAACACTTTGTTTTCTCTTTTAATCAAATCAATGGTCATTTTCATGAGCATTGTGATAAAACCATCGATTTATTCTTTTTAGTAAATCCTTGGATTTACTAAAAAAGACATGTATCTATAATAATATGACCATTCTGAAGAACCAAATTCAAACTTTTAGTGTTTAATAGTTATTGTGTGCTTAGAGTAGATTCTTTTAAAGTTAGAATGAACATCAATATTTTTATGAATATGATTGAAATGAAATTTCATTTTTAAATGGAACTAATATACTAAATTTATGATCTTCTCTGCGCTGTAAGTGCTTGTCTGAGTAACCTCTAATTATAGTGTAATATATTAAATATCATTCTTTTGATTGTGGATGCATCCATACCCTTTATACAATTTTTCTGCTTAAACAAAATATTTCTGATGGTCAATTAATGTGATGTGCAAAAATTCAACAATAACACACCATTTGCATTTATTAACACCATTATTTCCAAATAACTTTTAAGGTACATTAGAAAAATTTAATCTCTTTATTAATTCTGCTATAATAATACTATCCAACAAGGAATACAAGCTTTCCTTCTAATCTGGACTCCTTGATTAAAAAAGGAGCATACACTAATAAAGTGAGTATCATTGGATAGACTTTAGATCAAATCCAATACCATCACCATGTACTCTCCTCCTTTCATTGACTGATCTGAACTTTCAAAAAAAAAAAAAACTTGTATCTAACAATTGTGTTTTTACCCTGATAGACAAGTTTCATTATGTTGATTTATATTTATTTTTAGTATTACCACTAATTTTTGTTTTACCACTACTATGGATATTATAACTACTATTATTATTGTTATCACTATAATGGATAATTCAGCATGTTCAACAAGCTAGCAAGACTGTATGGAACAGGCCATTTTTAGATCATATTTTCTTATGCTTTTTTTCTTATATGGTAACCAAGGGGATTTCTAATTAGAATTGCCTTAAACACACAATTTTTTCCAGCTGAAATTCCTATCTTACTTAAATATAGTTCCAACCTGACTCAGTGATTGCATTATCTCACCAAAGGTCACCTCTAAGAATTACCAGTTTACTAAGCCTGCCCCCATCATTGCATTTAATTCTCAAAGGCTTGGTCTAAAAAAAGAAAAATGGAATTGGGATCAGAAATGTCAGTGATTTCCAAACCTCACATGTAAAGCAAAAGTCCATATAGAAGTAATGCATGTCCATGGCATGAGAGACTTACAATAACTTTGCGACTGTAGAAGTTCTGAAAGAGGAAGCTTACAACAAACCATTTGTATTACAAATAGTGCTTAGTACTTTGATGAATTAGCATTGTCTTCTACAAGGCATTAGGAAACACTCTTGGTTGGGTAATATATTTATTATTCAAGTTCGTCTTCATATCCTAAGATCATTCCAACTATCTGGAAGCCTGAACACAGCACCCAATATAGACTAATTATTATATATAAAACCAAATATTGCATATATGTCAATATTAATTTGTTTTTTTTTTATATCTGTCATAATTTATTCTACTTATTGTATTATAATTCCATCAAAACAAATTATATAAAAATTATTGGAGTACAATATTATGAATGAACATATTAATAAATTAAAAAAGCAATACTAACACCATTTTGAAATGTAACTCATTAATATATTTTCAGTGTGGAGACTTTTGTCAAAAAGTAATTGTTATATTCAATATGAAAACAATTTATGTGAGTGTAAAATTTTAAATTCCTAAACCCATATCATTTTTTTTTTTTTAAAATACTTTTGAGATTCATTTATAAATACATATTAATGTTTGATGTCCAAGTTGTATTAATTCAAACTATGTCATCTAATTAAAAGACTCCACCTCTTTTTTTTTTACTTTATTTTATATATTTATAGGTATATTACATCAGATATAGAAAATGATTATTGGCATTAAAATAGAAAATGACAGATAAGATTTGTTATGAGAATTTTATTTATTTGATAATAGTTAAATTTTTTTGCTAGAGTCAGATATTGTAAAGCTATGAAGTTCAGTGATGAGATATGAAAGTCCCCAGATTCTCTTGGTCAAACTAGAAAGTAGCCAGCCACCTGCTGCATATATGCAAATTCATATGACACGTAAGATAATTCTGCTGGAGAGAAATTATTTTAAATTATAGAGCCCAAAGATGATATGAAAAGCCATTGATTCCAGGTCCAAATTAGAAAAGATGCTCATACCCTCTGATTCTTACATAAATGAAGAGTTTATTTCTTTTATTTATTAAAGAGATATTTTAAAATATGACAGCATTGTATTCAAAATCATCATGATCTCTTAAAAATGGAATATAGTTTTTCTACATTGAGTATTAATTAAATATGGATTTTTTAGTTATCTTCCTCAAACATAATTTTTCAATATTTGATCAAAATTGCTTTTAAATTACAAACTATAGTTATAGATAAATCCCAGATTACTTAATTCCTCTCCTCTGGATTACAAACTTTCACCTATTGTATGGCGTATTATTCAATAACTAGTTTTATATCTGTAAACTTGTTGCAATATTAATAACAATGGAAATGCCGAAATAGAATGATCTATATTCTGATTACAACATATGTTTGCTTCTATAAAATACCATAAATGAAAATGGTTAAGAAAAGTGGAATATTCTACTTCTTGGAGTATCATCATCATTTTAAACATTATCGATCCATTGCAGGATGAGGGTCTTCCAAGTTTAATCCAAATTTTTCTGGATCTTTAATTCTCTTTTCTACATCACATCAGCTTCATCCATCCATTTTGCACAAGTGATCTTTTTCCTAAGTCTTTACAATCTCTAGAGATTCAGTTTAATATTTTAACAATCCATCTATTATCATCTTTTCAGTAGTATATCCAACTCAGCTACACTTCAATCTCTTAATTCTTTGAATGATCTGGTAATGCTCATGCTTTCTATGTATTTCATTTTTTGATTCTTTATTGTTTCTTCTAATATTTATATATATCCATATTTCATTAAGTCTAAAAAGTGTAAAA